>CATIWQ010122216.1:0-27656 GCA_949673415.1 Euphorbia schlechtendalii | reverse complement strand
ACTGGATCTGTGATTATAACGCTGATTAGTGAGCCAACATTTTTGGAATGGTAACTTGCTAAATATGGCTATGTGAGAGTGACCCGTACTAAGCATAGTATTATTGTTATCCAGGTTCTTATAAGTGTCATGATTCATCTACCCTAGATTTAGAAAAGTCATCTCATGTGTTGCTCTGCGGTGAAAATTTTAATATTAGGGCATCTAGAACCGTATTTGTTGAAGTTATCTAGTGTATGAAATCTTCTTGATGATTTTGCATGTTTTTCTCTACTATACTTGTTCTTAGGGAATATCTATATAGTTTACATCTTCTCTAATTTGTTCATGCATCTATCTATTCATCAATCTATCAACCAAACCATCCAAACCCTACAATATATTTTATTTCTTTTGTTCCATAACTCTAGTTGGTCTTTAGAACCGAATTCCTTCCCTGTGGGATCTATATCTTTAAAACTACATCGAAACTATATACTTGCAGTGGTCATCATTTTTCTATTTGATAAGCTGTATTGACAACACCTGTTAATATTTTGGAATGGTTACTTGCTAAATATGGCTATGTGAGAGCGACCCGTACTAAGCATAATATTATTGTTATCCAGGTTCTTATAAGTGTCATAATTCATCTACCCTAGATTTAGAAAAGTCATCTCATGTGTTGCTCAGCGGTGAATTATTGAATATTAGGGCGTCTAGAACCGTATTTGTTGAAGTTATCCAGTGTATGAAATATTCTTGATGATTTTTCATGTTTTTCTCTACTATACTTGTTCTTAGGGAGTATTTATATAGTTTACATCTTCTCTAATTTGTTCATGCATCTGTCTATTCATCAATCTATCAACCAAACCATCCAAACCCTGCAATATATTTTATTTCTTTTGTTCCGTTACTCTAGTTGGTCTTTAGAACCGAATTCCTTCCCTGTGGGATATATCTTTTAAACTACATCGAAACTGCATACTTGCAGTGGTAATCATTTTTCTATTTGATAAGCGGTATTGACAACACCTGTTCGTATTTTGAACTTTTATCTTATCAGTAGAAAAGTGGGGAATAAGGTTATTGGCACCATTACCGAATATAAGCCTATCGGAACGAGTATAGTCAAAATCTTGCAATCAAAAGGCTATGAAAGAGGAAAAGTAGATATGATTTTGTTTATCAAGCGAAAGAAGGAGGATGATTGCTTGTCTAAATCTATGTGGATGACATTATTTTTGGAGCGACCAACGAAAAGCTTCGCAAGGAGTTCAGTAAGTAGATGAAGAGTGAGTTTGAAATGTCAATTATGGGAGAACTCAACTTTTTCCTCAGACTGCAAATCAAGCAAAGTGAAGATGGAATCTTTATTAACCAAGCTAAGTATTCCAAAGAAGTTTTGAAGAAGTTTGATATGGAGCATTCGAAACCTATGTCCACTCCCATGGCCACTGACACAATCTTAAGTATGGATGAAGCTGGTATGCCTGTAGATAACAAGTTCTATAGAGGTATTATTGGTTCTCTCCTTTACTTAATAACTAGTAGGCTTAATACTTAATACTCTGTGTCCCATTGCACAAGTTATCTAGCTGACCCTTGTGAATCTCACTTAGTATTTATTCAGATTATTCTCCGTTACTTGCAAGGTTCATTTGATGTAGGTTTGTGGCATCCCAACAACTCATATTTCACTCTTAGAGGATTCACAGATGTAGACTATGGAAGAGACAAGCTCAATAGGAAAAACATCACATGAGGATGCCATTTCCTTGGAGAATGCCTTGTCTCATGGTATAACAAGAAACAAACTTTTGTTACGCTGAGTACAACTAATGCTGAGTAAATGGCGACAAGAAGTTGCATAGAACAACTGCTATGGATCAAGCAACAACTAAAGGATTATGGTATAAAGTCAAAAATGTCTTGAAGTTATGTGTGATAACAAAAGCGCAATTGACCTATCCAAGAATCCAGTTCAACATAACAAGATGAAACATGTCAATATTAGACATCACTTCATAAGGTTTCATGCACTAAGGGGAGATGTCAAACTAGAGTATGTTCCTTTAGAAGAATAATGAGCTGACATATTCACCAAACCATTAGCAAAGGAGCAATTCAATGTTCTCAGGTAGCTAATTGGAATGGCAAACCCCATGTGAATAAAAATTCAAGAAAAATGGCTAAGTGTTGAAAATCAAGTCTTAACTCAGCCGAATGAGATAAGTGTATTTAACCTCTTTAATTTTTGAAAGTTACTTCAGTTTTTGTGGTTAAATCTCAAAAGCTACTTTATTAATAGGACACTTTGAATTGGAAGTGACTAAATCTAAACTACATCATTTCATTAAGTCGGTTAAATCCTTGTTTATCATTTAAACTTGATCTTGGTTTTGGAGAGTGCCACGTATCATCTTGCAATTGAAGAGCCTATATAAGAGGTAGCTTGTTGGAGAGAGAAGGTTACCTGCAAATTTTGAACTCTTAAGCGATTTTTGTAAAGAACCCTAATCCCTCTTCTCTCAAATCCTCTCAATCTGTAAATGGCGAACACTAAGAAATCCCTTGTTCTTTAGGGAGATTCATAGAGAAATATGTATGTGCACATAGATGGAACAACTAAGAAGGTTATCTTACCCAACTGAACAAAATTCACCAAGATCAACTAGGCAGAAGATCAAGAGTTTGGACTAGTTTTTAAGGTCGACTATGATGGCTTACTGAAGAATAAGACCATGCATAGGGTCATTAGGCAAGAGAACCTCAGCCAATTTATGCTCTTGGATGGTCTGGCCATCAAGTAGCTGATAAGGAAGTTTTACTCGAATCTCTACTTAATCAGGGATTTAATGATGTTCTGATGGTGGAGATTAACAATACCTTCTTCCTAATTTGTGCCAAGCTAATTGGCAACCTCCTCAACATGCCATTGAAGGGAAATAAGCTGAGGAGAACTGGAGATGAAGAGATTGTGGCCGTTCTTGAAGATTGAGAACTCCCAGCTGACTATGGATCTAGAGAGATTGCTTCTTTTAGGATGAGTTGGGAGGCGAGGGCGTGCCATGAGCTATTGATCAAATTGATTCTTCCAAAGATGGGATCTCTTAGCAGCTGCACATATTTTGAGAGATGCATGGTCTACCATATGGTAGAGGGGAAACGAGTAAATTGGTTAGTGATGATTCTTCATCACTTGACTAAAGTTACTACCCTTTACCACTATGGGTACTTGATTATTGCAATCATGAAAGTTATGAGGATGAACATGTCTTCCTTTATTGGTGGATCGGGAGAGACTGTTGTCCTATTGAAGAAGAGCTTAGACTTCAACTACTTCAGCAAGTTGAAGAATAAGCAAGTCCACACCAGATATACCAAGGTGCATGATTTGAAGCTGAAGGAAAGAGTGAAACCATTTATGTTCCCTTCAAATGTGCTCAAGGAAGACGAGGACGCATTTGTGGACTATGAAGGGTCTAGTGAGGAAACTGATGTTGTCCCTCTTTCTACTCAGCTGGAACAAGTTCCAGCCACTTCTATTATTTCTACCTCACTAAAAGCCAAGACTAGGGTTCAAAGAGTGAGAGCCAGCCCAATAAAAGAAAGGGTAGGAGATGCGCCTGCTCAATCTCAAGCTAAGGGTAGAAATAAGTTGAAATTGAAAACTCACGCTCAAAGGGAAGCTGAGGCGAGGCAAAAAGAAGAAGAAGAGGCTGCAACTGCATACAAGTCTTCACTTTCACCTCCTCCTCCTCCTAACGTTGTGGAGAAAATTAAGAATATTTATGCTAGGGAGCTGAGTGAGGGTCTGCATGAGAAAAAGTATAAATTTGAAGAGGCTAGAGAGGCAGTTGTCTAAGGAAACTCTAAGAAAGTTAAAGAGGACTCTTAAACTGTAAGTCCTGGAGCTGCCAAGGAGGTGGAAACTATGATTTCCAAGGAAAAGGATGTTCAAAGAAAAAGATCTGCCAAGTCTTGCTCAGGGAGAAATATCCAAATTGTAAGCAACGAGGAGGATGATGATGACATGGAGGTCCTCAACTAGGAAGAATCTACTCTTCTTGGGGAAAACATCCAAAGCCCCTTTCACACTCAAGCACTGAGTCACTTCCAACTCAGGCTGAGTTACCTGAGGCTGACCCATCATTGGGTCAAGCAGTCAACCAACAGGTAATCAGAATTCTTTCCCCAAATAATCTGTAAATCCTAAACAACCTCCATCTGTAAATTTTAAAATACCAACCTCTTCTGTAAATTCCTCTCCTAAGAATTCTTCTCATGTAAATTCCTCTATTCATATATCTTCTTCACCAAATAAATCCCTAAAAAAGAACACCCATTATTCACCTCCTCTAAATACTCAAACTTTACTCATTCCTTCCCCTTTAAAATCTAAACCATCCTCTACTCCTTCTCAAAATGTACAAAACACGTCTACACCTAACCTTTCTTCAAATCCATTTTCTACCCCTCTAATCCCTCAGATTAGAGAAGTTCCTGAATCTGAGAACTTTGCTCAGTAAGGAAAAGCAAAGTGAGGAAGTTATTAAGGTATATTTTTTAGCCGAGGAAGTAACTCCCTCCAGTAGCAAGCCAAGCCAAGTGGACTTGGCTGATTAAGCCATTTGGGCTCAGATTAGGGAGTTGGCTAGGAAGAAATTCTCAACTCTCCAAACTGATGCTGAATTGGATGGTGCAGTAAGCCAAGTAACGCTTGCATAGGAATTGATGAACATGTCCACTAAAAAAGAAGGCTAAGCTTCCAGAGTTTGATGAGCATTCCTACATCCCCTCTGAACCAATCTACTTTGAAGAATTCGAGAAGATTCAAGGGAGCCTATACACAATAAGGAACTATCTGGTAAAGGAAAGCGCAAAGAGCCTAGTGGACAAGATGGCTCTGATCTTAATCTGGCTAAATGACTCTGCAGCTCACCTCAATGCAATTGTTTTTTCTATCCCAACTTCTACTGCCATTGCAAACACGGTTGCAGGAAAAGTGAAAGTTAGTATAAATGTTGCCACAGATCAACTGAGTAGTTTGAATGCTACTGTAGCAACTCAAACTACGTAGTTTCTTAAGTTTGGCAAACAGAAAGCCAAAATAAAGAGCAGCACAGATAAGAAGATCAGTGAATTATCCAAGAAGCTTGATGTAAATAAGGATCTGGGGCATAACATGTTCCAGCTAATGGAGAGAATGTCTACATTGATGATCGCTTATGATATGAAGGTTGATAAAGTGGTGAAATCAATTGATGAGGCTATCAAGAAAATGAGCAAGCCTGTATTGAACTTGGATGCGCTTGGAGAAAAGCTTGACTCAGCCTATACCCTTATCAAGAACAACACTGATGATTTTGTGAAGAAAGCACAAAAGGCCTTACTAGAAGTAATGGGTAAACTATTTCTTGAGCTAATTGAGTCCGTTGATCCTGATAGCGGACTCACTATGCATAAAAAATTGATATTAAAGGATCGTCTTCATGAAATTCAAGGGCATGTGAATAAACTGACAACCACTAGTCTTTATAATGCAAGGGACATTGAGTACACAGCGAAGATAATCAACCTCATGTGCCCAAGGATTGTCGACACGGAAGCAAAATTGAAGATAACTCTATCTGCATCAGATTTTAGAGGTCTCGTGCAATTTTTTCAACAGTTTTCTTGCCAAGGCTTTGATCAAATTGCTCATCTAACTAGGTGTCATCATTCGCTTTTGCAAGAACTTAATAATCAAGACATTCTTTTACTAAAAGGAAAGGAGCAGTTAGAGCAAGAGATTTCACCAGCCATTCTAGGAAAGCAAGAGGATTTTCAAGCTGCAATTGACTCCTTCCAATTTGACACAGATATTAAAGGGGAGAAAGTAGTTAAAGATTCGCATAGGGTGGCTCAACAACATAGATCAAGAATTTCACCAAGGCCTCAATGTCCTCAACCATAGAAACAACAATAACAACATCAGCTACATCAACAACACTATCACTATTATTCCAAAGGCAGTGGATCATCATCATCTCAGCAGCACACCCGTAGTCTTATAATAGCACGTTAGTTTGTAACCACTTCTTATATAACACAATTTATATACTAACTTAGTCTTTTTATCAATGGAAAACTGCAAGTTTATTCTATCTAAATTAAGAACTTCTTAACTTGTTGCATAAACTATGTGATTTCTGCTTATAAACTGTTACGGGAATTAACCAAGACCAAACTAAAGGAGGAGCTAAGTAAGATAAAGTACCAAGACGAAAGAAAATTCCTTTAAGTATGGGGAGTTATGCTGACTGAAGAGAATCCACTCAGTATGGAGGAGTTTATACTGACTAAGGAGTTCACTCAGCATGGGGGAGTCTTACATCACTCATCAGGTATTTTTTATATACATAAACTATATATTTAATTAATCTCTACTACTACCTGGTTTGTTATCTGTTCCAAAATGGGGGAGATTGTTGAACCCAAATGTGAGCATGGGATTTTGTACCAGCTCGTGCGTTCAATGATGATGGCTTTTTGGGATATTTATCCTCGAATCACACGATTTTTGACCCTCCAATGATCTTCAAATGGGAGTCTTCCTTGTCTCTGAATTTAAAGGACTTTAATTCAGAAATTAACTAAAAAATATAAAAATACACAAAAAAATTCGAAAACGTGGTCGAAAACCGGATCCGAGGCCGCCTCGTTGATATTTGGCGAAGCATGGCTAGCCAGAGGGCTTGGCGAACCTCACCAGGGACTGGTGAACCTCGCTTGGGTCCGGGCGAGGTTCGCTAGTGGTCTAGCAAACCTTGCCAGACCCTGGCGAGGCTTGCCAGAAACCTGGCGTACCTCGCCAAGGTCTTGGTGAGCTCGCCAAACTCCCTAGCATGGCGAGGCTCGCCAGCGAGTCTGGCGAGCTCGCCATCCTCTCTGGCGACCTCGCCAACGAGTTTGGTGAGGTTGCCAAAATTTTTGGCGACCCCGCCAAACTTTTTTGCCTTTTTTGGATTTTTCAGGGTTTTTCTATAAATAGTCGGACATTTTTGAAATGGGGGGCCTAAAAAATTCAGAGAAAATTCTCTTCTTCGGATCCAAAATCTCTTCATCTTTTAATCAAATTTCTTCATCTATTTCTTCTTATATCCTCAAATATTCTCGGGTCTAAAAAAAATTTAGAACCCGAGTCTGATTATCTTTTTGGATAAATAAACGATTATTTTTCAATTAAACTACAATTAACTACAAAAACGAACGAGGAACACTCCCGGGGATCGAACGGACACGCCGAAGTGGATTTATACCGTAAGGGTATGCCTCTGAGTTCCTAGAATTGCGAATTCAATGCTCATCTTCTGCCTTCATTTTTTTATTTTATTTGTGGACCCAGGAATTATTTTTATTTCTTATTATTGTAAATTGTGTTGTAATCTCTCCTTCATCTTTATTTCTTTCTTTATTTTTTATTTTTATGTTAGAATACCCCCATGAAGGGAACAAAATATATTCCCGGATAACAAACCTCAACTTATGCCATGTGATTATTTTCAGTAATAAAATTGATCAACATACGTGCAAATAAAAATGAACCTTTTTTTTATTTAAAATAACAACTTTAAACCGTCGATGTTTTAATTAGGTCACATGGGCCTCGCTAAAATCAAATCGAACATATGTGATATCTCCTATGTTAACCTTTATGAATGCAGGTTAGATGTATGTTTAGGATTTTATTTTTCCTTCAGGTATTGCACATATTTTTGAGGAAATGTTATTAATAGGGTAGCTGGCGGTTACATCCCCCAATTTTTAAAAGCCTTGTAATTTTTATTTTTCGCATTTATTTTCCGCATTTACTTACCACTTTGTGGATGGTTTGTTATTTCACTTTGTGGATGTTTTATTATATCGCAATATGTGAATCATGCATATAAAGACTAAAAACGACCTAAGTGCGAATATGCATAACTAAGAAAATATGGTTTTCTGTAGATGTAATATGATGTCATCACATAAGAAATAAGTAACTTATATCGGACCCAAATCTTTGTGTCTTGGTGGGCATTCCCCCAGACGTTAAGCCTCACAGGACTCTAATTCCTAGAAAGAGCTTATCTAGGTGACGACTCCACACTAAGAGATGGCAGATTCGGGTTTGATCAAATCTAAAATGTTTTTCGCTCTCTCTTTCAAGCTTTTTCCCGGGTCCCCGACCTGGCGCTTCTTTTTCAAACATCCCGGTGGACTGCGCCTATAAAATCACGCGCTCTCGACCCACCGCTCCGTGTCGCCCGCTCACAGTGGCGACTTCTCTGGGGATTTTTCTAAAAACTTGTTTTTTCAAAGGTTTTAGATTTTGGATAAGTACTGAAAATTATTGATCACATTATTCCGTTTTCTCTTAATTATGACATATTCCTAATAACGCATTGCAATAGAAGGGATTAGCCCATAAGTCTAAGGTACCCTTATTATCGCAAAACTCTCTCTGGTACTAATCTAGCTCCCTGAGAAAAGATAGTACTTGAGCGGGTGGAGCACTTGTTGCCATATCGTATGTACCTCCCTCGTTAGGGGCTTGGAGTGTATTTTAGTACAACAAGAACCTTCTACATCAGCAACCCATTTACAACCCTCATGTAAATAACCCATATACATTTTCCCTAGGGTGTACCCAACAAACGACCATGCATTGTATTTTTCTGCAGGTGCGCTCCTTAGTATCTTCAAGGTACTAAGATGAACCAAACTTAAGATAGAGACTAGCCAAAAACCCTACACGCGGGAGTTATATGGTTGGAAGATTAGACGTTTCATGCTATGTCATACTAACCACGAATTTTTGTGTAGACACTTGAATGCACACACTCATGATATTAAATGTACATATCACGTACACTTAACACTTTAGATCGTATCACCCTGGGATAACATAAAACCACTTAGGAACATCACTTACCCCTTTTAGCAAGATGTCCACTTAACATCTCGCTAGTAGCCTATACATGGCAAACATACCTTCCTTTTACTACATGATGTCCACTTGACATCCGACACCTAGCCCGCAAGGGGCAATAATATATCCTACACATCATCTTTGAAATGTTCACTCGACATCCAACTCACAACCCTTTAGGGGCAATTATACACACAAAAAGCCCAAACGGGGCAAATACCTACCTAAAACCATATTCCCCACATTAATGTCCTAACCTAAGCCAACACGGAGCGAACTTACTTACCTTACCAAACCTTCAAGGGTATACGCTTAATACCCGAATCATTCGCCCACATGAGGCAATAATTCACGTATCACCATGAAAGTGAGAGATAAATAAATGTACTTAGACAATGCGTGATAGCGATTGCCTCATCATACAAGGATGAAAGATCAATGGAAAGATGTCCAAGCACGAAACGTCTACTAACTCAACCAAGAGAACGATACATGCAAAGATTAAAAAGATTGAAGCTAGAATAAGGCTAAAATGTCGACCAAGCAAGTTGGGACCAAACAACGGATGCAATATCACAAAGAAGGAGACAAATCATTGAACATGTCAACAACTCCATCACAACCTATGAGCATGGGATTTTGTACCAGCTCGCGCGTTCAATGATGACGGCTTTTCAGGATATTTATCCTCGAATCACACGATTTTCGACCGTCTAACGATCTTCAAATGGGATTCTTCCTCATCGCTGGATTTAAAAGGCCTTTAATTCAGAAATTAACTAAACAAATATAAAAATACACAAAAAATTCAAAAACGTAACCAGAAGCCGGATCTGGAGCCCACCTCGCTTATACTTGGTGAAGCACGGCTCACCAGAGGGCTGGCCAACCTCGCTAGCGACCTGGCGAGCCTCGCCAGGCCTCCTGGCGAGGCTTCCTCGCTAGTTTGGTGAGGCCTCACCAAGATTCCTGGCGAGGCCTCGCCAAGAGTCTAGCGAGGCCTCGCTAGACTTTCCTGCCTTTTTGGATTTTTCGGGACTTTTTTCTATAAATAGTCGGACCTTTTTGGATTGAGGGGGGCTCGAAAATTCAAAGAAAATTCTCTGTATCGGATAAAAAAACAAACAATATTTCTTACTTCTAATTTTTTTTTCTCGGATCCTAAACACTATTGGATCCCAAATCTCTTCATTTTTTAATTAAACTTCTTCGTTTATTTCTTCTTAAATCCTCAGATATTCTCGGGTCTAAAACAAATTTAGAACCCGAGTCTGATTATCTTTTGGATAAATAAACACTTTATTTTCCAACCAAACACTTATTTTTCCAATTGAAGTACAATTAACTACAAAAACGAACGAGGAACACTCCCGGGGATTGAACAGATACACCGAAGGGGATTCATACCGTAAGGGTAAGCCTCTGAGTTCCTGGAACTGCGGATTCTGTATTTCATCTGCTTCATTTCTTTTTTTTTAATTTTTATTTTTGGCCTAGGAATTGTTTTTATTCCCTGTTATGGTAAAAAATTTTGTAATTCTCTTCATCTTTATTTCTTTTCTTTATTTTTTTAGAATACCCCCACGAAGGGAACAAAATATATTCCCGGATAACAGACCTCACTTTATGCCATGCGATCGTTTTCACTAATAAAATTGATCAACATATGTGTAAATGAAAATGAACTATTTTTATTTAAATTAACAACTTTAAAAATGCCGATCTTTTAATTAGGCCACACGGGCCTCGCTAAAATCAAATCGAGCATACGTGATATCCCATGTGCTAACCTTTGTGGATGCAGGTTAGATGTATGTTTAGGATTTCATTTTTCCTTCGGGTATTGTACATATTTTTGAGGAAATGTAATTAATAGGGTAGCGGGCGATTGCATCCTCCAATTTTTGAAAGCCTTGTAATTTTATTTTCCGCATTTACCGCTTTGTGGATGGTTTATTATACTGCTTTGTAAATGGTTTATTATTTTTCAATACGTGAATCGTGCATATAAAGTATTAAAACAACCTAAGTGAGAATATGCATAACTAAGAAAATACGGTTTTCTGTAGATGTAATATAATGTGATCACTTAAGAAATAAGCAACTTATCCCGGACTCGAATCTCTGTATCTTGGTGGGCTGTGCCCCGGACGTTAAACCTCACAGGACTCTAATTCTTGGAAAGAGCTAATCCATGTGGCAACTCCACACTAAGAGATGGCGGATTCGGGTTCGAACCGATCTAAAACATTTTCACTTTTCTCTTTCAACCTATTTCTCCGGTTCCCCGACCCGTCGCACCTTTTTTCAAACACCCTGGTGGACCGTGACTCTCATCTCTGCGCACTCTCAACCCACCACTCCATGTCGTCCACTCACACAACCATTCACAAGACCAAACAACCGGTGCAACATCACAAAGAAGGAGTCAGATCATTGAACTCGTCAATAACTCCACCACCATTCATGAGATCAAACAACCGGTGCAATGTCACAAAGAAGGAGTTAGATCGTTGAACACGTCAACAACTCCATCACATGGCTCACCACCATTTGTGGGGAAATCAAGCAATGGTCAAAGCCCTAGAAAGGTCAAAATAAATGGCACAACACTAAAGATAGAAAAAGGAGTCAGATTGTTGAACACGTCAACAACTCCTTCGCATGGCTTGCTACTATTTGTGGGGCAATCATCATAGGAAACACCAATGATCAAGACTCATCATCACATACAAGCCTGCAAAGCAGCGCGAGCACCAACCAATCGATCAGAAGTGCTAAACGAGACAACAATTGAAGTCATAGACATGGATGACAGCCGATCAACCTAATCAACCAAGTCTTACACAATTACTATCACGCATAGGTGAAAGAAATAAATCAATAAAAAGCAGTACCAACAAAAAAATAAATTTGTAATTAGCCTATCAATTAACACTCGGTTAGTTGAGCACAAATTAGGGCCTTATTTTGAAAGCATAGAAAAAAATAGTCCCCTGAGTTGAAAACCTGAAAAGGATGGCTTAGGCAAAACTTAGGATATCGAGAGAACCCATTAGTTAGAAAACCTGAAAGGGCTAATTAATGGCAGGAGTCAAATCATTTGAAACATTTATACCCCTGTTAAGTTCATCAATGAATTATCATTTTTGATGAATCGTTATGCATATGCTTATTTTGATTGCTTGCATGCCAAAGGTAGAATATCGCAAGTAAACATAAAAAAAAATAAAAATAAATAAAAGAAAGGAAAAATGAGTCTGCTGGATTGAAAACCTGAAAGGGTGATCCAGGCAAAAATTAAGACAAGGTTCAATAGATTGAAAACCCGCAAGGGCGATCTATGCAGAAATTAGAACCAAAGAAATATCAAATTTGTCATCTCCTCCTCGGAATGGTGTGAGGCATCATATACCTTCAACACTTTAGGCAAACGGCTTCCAAGCGATCATTGCCGATGCAACGCGGGATCAACGATTCGTTCAGACTTTCCTCAAACCAGATTCAAAGCTATAAACTTAAATCTGATTCAACGAATCCATGGTCATCGCTTTGAGGGAGTCATCCATGGAATCCCCAACAAGACAAACCCTAGGGGCAACCATGCACCAACACAAGAGAAGGCTCCTCAATGGATGAAGCCCAGACACCTACAATAGATGAACATACATCATATGATAAAAATTGTTCATGCATAAAATCATGCATACATTACATTCGTATCACATCATTTATAGGTAAAGACGATGCCAAACCGGGGTAACATGATCCCTTTAAACAAGAATCCCCACCACCACAGGAGGAACCTACAAACAAGACAATGGCCTACTCAAGCCTAAAGTCAACGCCACAAAAGCCTCCTAAACAATGGAGCGGTTCTCGGGACATCCCCGAATTTTTGTTAAACTTATTTATTTATCATGTTTTAATTTTTGATTGAAGGGGCAAAAATTTTTGCTTCGCATAAACTCAATCAAATAATTAAAACATTCATCATAAAATGTATTAACATTATACTTTTCCATGATTTGTTACAGGAAATAAGTCAACATCCTATTAAGGAAATTCAAAACATAACCAAAGAAGGAAACGGTTATCTCGATGGCTGAAGAAAGAAACAGTCTCATTTATCAACCGGAGAATGAAACGATTGCCGACTACAATAGGGACACCTTAGAAAGAAACGATCAACCCACCTACAAGGGGCATCAAGTACCTAAGGGATTCTGAAGAAGGAGACGAACAACCCTATGAAAACAGCGCTAGAAAGGAAGGCCTATGTTATCACCAATTAGGAATAAGAATTCTCAATCCCTCCACTCTTTTCATGAGATAATACTAGTTATACAACCAGCAATTATCACACGAGGGGCAGCTGTGAGCATGGGATTTTGTACCAGCTCGCCCATTCAATGATGATGGCTTTTTGGGATATTTATCCTCGAATCACACAATTTTCGACCATCTAACGATCTTCAAATGGGAGTCTTCCTCATCTCTGAATTTAAAAAGACTTTAATTTCAGAAATTAACTAAAAAATATAAAAATACACAAAAAAAATTAAAAACGCCGCCAAAAACTGGATCCGGGGCCACCTCGCCGATATTTGGCAAGGCATGGCTTGCCAGAGAGCCTGGCGAACCTCGCCAGACTCTGGCGAACCTCTCCAAGGACCTGGCAAACCTAGCTTGGGTCCAGGCGACCTTGGCGAGGCTCGCCAGAAGCCTGGCGTACCTCGCTAAGGTCCTGGCGAGGCTCGCAGACTTGGCGAGCCTAGCCAGGGAGTTTGGCGAGGCTCGCAAAACTCCCTGGCGAGCTTGCCGGCCTCTCTGGTGACCTCGCCAATGAGTTTCACGAGGTCATCAAACTTTTTTACCTTTTTTGGATTTTCCGGGATTTTTCTATAAATAGTCATACTTTTTTGGATTGGGGGGCTCGAAAATTTTGAGAAAATTCTCTTCTTCAGATAAAAAAACACAGATAAAAATACTTTCTTTTCTTCTAATTTTTTCTTAGATCCAAAACACATTCGTATCCAAAATCTCTTCATCTTTTAATCAAATTTCTTCTTATATCCTCAGATATTCTCGGGTCTAAAACAAATTTAGATACCGAGTTTGATGATCTTTTTGGATAAATAAACACTTACTTTTCCAATTAAACTACAATTAACTACAAAAACGAACGAGGAACACTCCAGGGGATCGAACGGATATGCCGAAGTGGATTCATACCGCAAGGGTAAGCCTCTGAGTTCCTAGAACTACGAATTCCATGCTCATCTTCTGCCTTTATTTTTTTTATTTTATTTGTGGACCTAGGAATTATTTTTATTCCTTATTATTGTAAATTGTGTTGTAATCTCTCCTTCATCTTTATTTCGTTCTTCATTTTTTATTTTTATGTTAGAATACCCCCATAATGGGAATAAAATATATTCCCGGATAACAGACCTCACCTTATACCATGCGATCATTTTCACTAATAAAATTGATCGACATATGTGTAAATAAAAATGAACTTTTTTTGTTTAAAATAACAACTTTTAACCGTCGATGTTTTAATTAGGACACACGGGCCTCGCTAAAATCAAATCGAATATATGTGATATCCCCTATGCTAACCTTTAAGGATGCAAGTTAGATGTATGTTTAGGATTTTATTTTTCTTTCGGGTATTGCACATATTTTTGAGGAAATGTAATTAATAGGGTAGCGGGCGGTTGCATCCCCAATTTTTGAAAGCCTTGTAATTTTTATTTTTCGCATTTATTTTCTTCATTTACTTACCGCATTGTGGATGGTTTATTATTCCACTTTGTGTATTTTTTATTATATTGCAATACGTGAATCATGTATATAAAGTCTAAAAATGACCTAAGTGTGAATATGCATAACTACGAAAATACGATTTTCTGTAGATGTAATATGATGTGATCACAAAAGAATCTGTGTCTTAGTGGGCCATCCCCCGGACGTTAAGCCTCACAGGACTCTAATTCCTGGAAAGTGCTAATCCAGGTGGCGACTCCACACTAAGAGATGGCAGATTCGGGTTTGACCAAATCTAAAATGTTTTTCGCTCTCTCTTTCAACCTTTTCCCTTGGTCCCCTAACCCGGTGCTTCTTTTTCAAACACACCGGTGGACCGCGCCTATGAAATCGTGCGCTCTCGGCCCACCTCTCCGTGTCGCCGGCTCACACCAAGTTTATAGTATCTCATAGTACTTAAAACATTTTGGAAATAACAAACTGTCTAGGATAGTGAAATTAATTAAGTACTAAGTAGACTCTTAATTAAACAAGTTTACTTGAGTTTGTTTGAGGAAAAACAACTCAATCTACCTAGTGTGGATTAAGTTATGGCTTAAGAAAAGCTGAGTTAGGTTGGGTATTACATAGTTTGTGAGATATTGTCTTAGCGAAGTTCAGTAGCTTTTATTTATTAAAATTTAAGTTCTTTGACAATTAGAAATAATATGACACACGTGCTTTTAACTTTGTTTGGGAGAGAAAAAATATTCCTTAGATGCTTTTCAGATAAATAGTGTTGAAATTAAAGAAGTTAATTAAGTGGTCCTCAAAACCAAAAAGGTGTCAGTATGAAATGTTGGAGATTCCTCACTAGTGTCCAAGGCAAAAGGCATCAAGTGTCTCCGAGCTCATCTGCAATGTCAGTAACCAAACAAGTCAGAAGCTTCTACTTTGCATCTTGCTTGCCTCTCTTTCAAAATGAAATTGCTTGAAGAAACAAGTTTTTTATGCATCAAGATCAACATATAATCTCGCGCTTAAACATTCAACTTTTCTATCTCTAGACATATGGGAATCTGTTTCAAATCGGTATATTTGAAAGCTGTGAAGAGAAGAGAAATTGAAGAATAAGTCAGGATGAGAAGTTTGCAACGACTACTTCTAACTCTTTTAAGTATAAATAAAAGACTAAAGCAGACATTCAAACTTGGTGAATCACCTCAAATTTATTAAGAGCTGAAATACTATCCAATTAATCCCAACATTTAGAAATTTCAATTTCAAGCAATCTAAGGCAATCACTTGAATTTTCCCATCTGTTTGTATTAGAGAGAACAGATTAGCTTTAACATTGTAAAAGAATTCAACGTTTTATATAAGTTGAAATTCTTCGTTCTCAAACTTTCAATTAAATCTGTGAGACAGTTTGGGAAGGGAACCTAAATTGTGTTTTAGTGGTAGTTAGAAAGAAAGACACTTTATGTAATCTCAACTACCCGCTGTAAAGGCTTCTTCGCCTAAGGAAGGAAAGAAACCACTAGTGGATTAAAGCTCGAAAAGTAATCTGGGAACTAGAGGTAGGTTAGGGGTCGAACCATGATAAAATCTCAGGTGTTAACTTTCTTAAACCTTTTGCATTCTTTTATTGTGCTTTGCTCATTCATTATCTCTCTAAGGTATCTGTTTCTCTTGACAAAACCAATCTAAGCTGAGTTTTTACTCAGCACAGATGGAAGATAAACTATATTAGTGAAACTCAGTAGTTTATAGTTTTTAGACCCAAGTGCACAACATACTTAATTAAGCACATATAAAAAAACTTAACTTGGAATCAACATTTTATAAATCTAAAAATGAACCAAGAAAATGCATTCACCTCCCTCTGCTCGATTATTTGAGCTAAAGCAGACCAACAATAATTCTTAGCGTAAGCTGAGTACTTTATGCGATGCTGAGTTAATGTATCACCATGACGTTGAACCCTTCTTAGTTGATGCTTTTCAAGTCCCAAAAAGATTTTGGCGGTGGAAATAAAAGAATAGATAATTGGTCATCACAGCAAAAAGGTGTCAGTGCGGAATGTTGGACTGCTCTCACAAAAAGCCAAGTAAAAAAGGAATATTTTAACATTTCCCGTTTTCCAGCATCGTCGTGCCATCTACAACTTGAGCAAAAGCAAACAATCATCAATCAACATGTTTCATCTCGCGTGCTATTTCTCAAATATCATTGCTTGAAGGAAAAGTGTCCTTAACAATATATTGATCAACGGATTAATATCGTGCCTCAATGTTCAAATAATTATCTCTAAACATCTTTAAATCTATTTTGAATGGATAGATTTTGAAGCTACAAATAGAAGAGGTTTTGAGAGCTAAAGTCAATACAAGAAGTTTACAATGACCACTTCTAGGAATCTACAATTATAAATAGAGACTGGAGCATACATTTACAACTTGGTGAATCACGTTGAATTTTTAAAGACCTAAAACTCAATCAAAGCAAACACAACCTTTGAAATTCCATATCAAGCAATCTCAAAACAAATAATAAACTCCAATCAGTTTGTAATAGAGAGAAATCAATTAGACTTAGATTCTAGCTAATTCATTCAAGTGTAAAGGAACCAACAATTTATAAGTTGTGTTTCCTCTCATGTGAATCACTCTTTTTATAAATCTGTGTGAGATTAGTATGGGAAGGATACTCAAACTGAGTTGAGTGGCAGTTAGCTTGAAAGGTACTTGCTATAATCCTTCTACCTGCTATCAAAGGCTTCTATACCTAATTAAAAGAAAGAAGACCAGTGACTCAAAGCTTGGAAAAGGTATCCGGGGACTGGAGGTAGGCTAGGGGCCGGACCAATATAAATTGAGATTTTTTTCTATTATTTACTTATCTTTTATATTTAATAGTTTATGCTCATACATCAACACGCCCTCTCTTGTTTTATCTACTTGAAAACCATGATGAGGTGAGTAAGTTTTTACTTAGCATAGTTTGTGAACAAACCAATGTCAGCTATAGCTGAGTGGTTTGTGTTTTTCTTATTTGCACTCAGCACATTTTAAACCAACATGCATTAAACTTTTCTTAGCTAACGATTTTTTAAATTCTAAAAGAAAAGGTTAATTCATCATTTACCCCCCTCTGATCGATTATATAAGCTAAGTGGACCAACAAGTAGTATCAGAGCAGTTGCCTAATTCAAGACTTTACACTCTTGAATATAAAGATCCAATGACTTATGATAATCCTTCTTATATCCCTAGTTATAGGCAGACGACACTCTTTGAAGAAGTTATGTCTATAACCAAACCACCACTATTTGATGGTCAACACTACTGGTTTTGAAAAATCAAATGAAGAACTTTATTTAATTACAAAGTATGCAAGTCTTGTTAGCCAATTAGGCCCTCAAATTCCTACTATCTTGAGGAATGGGCAACATGTTTCCATGTACTAGAAGACTATGATGATGCTGACCTAAAGCTTCTCAAAGAGAATGCGGCAGCCATTAATTACTTACACTGTACATTAGACATTTTTTAGTTTAACAAGGTATCTGGATGCGAGATAACATAAGAAATATGGAGGAAGCTTGAAGTGACTTATGAAGGGATAGACAAAGTGAAAGAGACCAAGATCAACTTGATGATCAGAGAATATGAACTATTTAAGATGGGTGCCAGCAAGGGTATTCAATCCATAAACACTAGGTTAGTTAACATCATTAACGAACTCAAAAGATTGCAGAAGAACTTCACCGAGGAAGAGATGGTAAAGAAAATATTGAGAAGTCTCGCCAAGGAGTGGGATGCCAAGAAGAGCAGGATCGAGGAAGCTCATGATCTTATCACCTATATATATGATGAGCTAATAGGCACCTTGTTGACTTAGGAACTGTCCCTGAGGAAATACGTCGATGACTTGAATAAAACCAAGGAGAAAGAGAAGGAGAGAAGAGCAATCGTGCTAAAAAATGATTCATCCAATGAAAGCACAAAAGAAGATTCGGATGAACAAATGGTGTTGCTAACCAGAAAGTTCAAGTGCTCTATGAAGAAACATGGGAGATTTAAGTAGAAGAAATTTCCCAATAAGAAGAAACCAATTCAACACATAATAGAAGTTGAGGAAGGACCAAAGAAAGAATACAAAAAAGTCATCAAATTCTTTGACTGTGAAGAGAAAGGTAATATCCAATCATCCTGTCCTAATCTAAGAAGGACAGATTTAAGAAGAAATTTAGCAAGAAAAACAAAGCCTTTATAACCACGTGGAGCGAATATAAAGAATCTTCATCATCTAATGAAGAAGTACAAGATTTTATCAATCTCTACTTGATAGAGATTGATGGAGAAAGAGGCAAAAGTTCAGCGTCAGCTTTAAATGTTAACAATTTCGTTGTTGACTCAAATTCTGAGAGGAACAAAGGGAAAAACCCGAAGCTAAGTACATCCTAAAATCCCTTTATCCATGGAAGAATTCACCCAAGTACTCTTTAATGCTATGAAATTAATCAATCAGTAAGGAGGAACATCAAGGAACTAGTAAGGGGGTGAGGATTTAGAAGACATTATTGCTTCCTTCTCTCTTGATATATGCTTTCTTTAAGAAAAAGTTGAGTATCATGAGGGGCATATCAACAAGCTCACTAAGAAATGCGATGAGTTGACTGATAACTTAATAGCTTTGAAAGAAGTAAGGGTACCTCCTCCAACCAACAGCTCAACTTCGAGTAACCAATTCCAAAGAGGAAAGCGAGCTAGCCTAAATAAAAATAATGTGTGGTTTTTGGTGGAAGGCTAGACATGCTACTATTATTTGTAAGCTTAAAAATGGTTAACATGATTGCTTGACTAGAGTAATCTAAGCACTACTAACAAGGGAGGACCCATCCCAAAGGCATTGTTACCTAAGAAAACTTAACTATTTTTCAAGTGAGCTTGAGATTCATTGAGTCATATGATTGGATAGTGGTATTTGGTATTTGGATAGTAATACTAGATTGTGGTATTTGGATAGTGGTTTCTCGAGGCATATGATTGGATATGAGAAGAAGTTCATCTCATTGGAGTGTAAAAATTGGAGATAACCAAAAAGGAAAGATTATTGGAAGTGGCACTGTAAGTGTTTATCCTTCAATCAAAGAGGTATCTCTTATCAAAGGACAAAAGTTCAACTTGCTCAGCATAGCTCATCTTTATGACAAAGGCAAAAAGGTCATGTTTGACTCAGTAGGCTACTCAATTACTGATTGTAAGATTGATTCTACTATACTCTTTGCTCCTAGAGTTAATAATGTTTATATGATTGACTTATCCCCTGGCTGCACTAATGTTTATCTTGTTCCTAAGGAGGAAAGTTTGTGGCTTTGGTATAAAAGGTTGAGTCATGTAAATATGAACATTCTGTCCAAATTAGCCAAAATGCAACTAGTTATGGGTTTACCCAGTATCAACTTCAAAAAAGATAGGTGTGAATGGATGACGCTTTTGGACCCGCGAGGTCGTCGCGAGGCACCGACCCTGTGACATGGGGCGTGGGGGGTTTGAAAAAATGAAACGAGAATAAAAATTTACCTCTCGCCTACGTTGTTACGGAGTCGCCACCCAGATCAGCTCTTCTAGGAAATTCAGTATAGGCTAGATCTATTGAGCCTAAACCACACTATGAGTATGGGATTTTGTACCAGCTCGCGCATTCGATGATGTTGGCTTTTTAGATTTTGATCCTAGAATTACACAATTTTTGATTATCTGGAGATCTTCAAATGAGAAAGCTCCTCATCTCTAAATTTTTTTTCAAGGACTTAAATTGAAAAAAATTAGAGTTTAATTAGATTAAACAAAAAATATTTTTTAAAATTAATTAAAAATACAAAAAAAATACAAAAATACCAAAATCGGGGACCGGCCTCGCCATAAAATCTGGCGCTCGCCAAAAGTTCTGGCGAGCCTCGCCAGAATTTCTTTCTATTTTTGGATTTGCGGGATTTTTTCCTATCAATGTTCGGGAATTTTTGTTAATCGGGACTAGAAATTTTCAGCAAAAAAATACAAACTAAAAACACTCTGATTTTCTACATTTTTTCGAATTAAAAACACTTTTTGATTCGAACATTTTTCAAAAACACAAAAAACATAAAAGACAACGAGGATTATTCCTAAAGGTCAAGTGGGTATTTCAAAGTGGATTCACTCCGTAAGGATAAGCCTCTGTGTTCCTAGAGCTGCTATTTCGTGCTCATTGTATTTTTCTCTACTTTATTTTACATTTGGACCTAGGGGTTATTTTACTTTATTTTTATTATGTCAATATTGTTGAGTTAATTTATCTTCTTCTTCTTCTTCTTCTATTTCTTTATTTAATGGAGATATCAATTAGAATACCCCCACGAAGGGAATAAAAAATCTATTCCCGGATAATAGCCCTCACATCTTTGCCATGCGAGAATTTTCACTAATTAAAATGAGCAACCAACATGTTAATAAAATGAACCCTTTTATTTCTAAACAAGAACTTTTAATCATCATTTATTCTAAATAGGCCACACGGGCCTTGTCGAAATTAAATCATTCATATGTGTAAATGTTGTGATATATCCTGTGCTAACCTTTGTGAATGCAGATATATTAGGATTAGATGTATGCCTGGAGTTTTATTTTCCTTTGAGTATCGCATTTTAATTATTTTTAGGAAATGTAATTAATAGATTAGGCGGGCGGTTGCATCCCCTGAGGTTTTGCAATTTTTTAATCTTTACTTTTCCTCATTTATTTACCGCTTTATGTATGAATTTATCGCTTTTTAAACATCTGTGAATCATGCATTATAACTCGAAAATGACATAAGTTTGAATATGCGAAATTACAAAATACGATTTTCTGTAGATGTAATATAATATGATCCAATAAGAAATAAGCAACTTATCCCCGAACCCGAATCTCTGTATCTTAGTGGGCCTTCCTCCAGAATTTAAGCCTCACAGGACTTTAAATCCTGGAAGAGCTAATCCAGGAGGCGACTCTACACTAAGATACGGTGGATTCGGATTTGACCAATCCAAAGATGTTTCTCACTTTCTCAATCCAAACTTTCCCGGTGCACGACCCGGTACTTTTTTTTATTTTCACTTAAACATCCCGGTGGATCGCGCCTCTCATTTTCCGTGCACTCTCGGCCCATTGCTCCATGTCGTCCGCTTACAGTGACGACTCTGCTGGGGATTTTTTTTCTAAAAACTTGTTTTTTTAAAGGTTTTAGATTTTGAATAAGTGCCAAAAATTATTGATCACATTATTCCATATTTTCTTAATTTTGACATATTCATAAATTTCGCATTGCAATAGAAGGGATTAGCCTCGTACATTTAAGGTACCTTATTACTGCAAAGCTTTCTCTTGTACTAATCTGCCTTCCTGAGAAAAGATAATACTTAAGCGGGTGGAGCACTTGTTGCAATATTGCATGTACCTCCCTCGTCAGAAACCATTTGGGGAGAGGCTTGGAGTGTATTTTAGTGCAACAAGAACCTTCTACATCAACAACCTATTTATAAACCTCATGTAAATAAGCCGTAGGCCTTTTCCCTTGGGTCTTACCCAACAAATGACCATGCATTATATTTTCTTGCAGGTGCGCTCCTTAGTATCCTCATGGTACTAAGATGAACCAAACTTAGCATAGAGACTAGCAAAAAACCCAACACGTTGGAGTTGTATGGTTGGAAGTTGGATATTATGTACTATGTGCTATGTGTTTACCGCTTTTTGATTCATCTGCATTGTACAAATGTGCCATGCTAACCACGAATCTTAATGTAGACACTTGAATGCACACACTCATGATATTAAAATCAAATTAAATGGACATGTCATGTTATCATCAACATGATGCTAGTTTGGCGTCACTCATACATTGGATTTAGTTGACACTCGAGATTGTGTCTCCCTAGGACAACATGAAACTAATTAGAATAATGTAACATCACTTACCCATTTTTTTCCAGCGTGACGTCCACATGATGCCCGACTCTTAAGGCAAACCTACCCAAATTTTTACGTGATGCCCACTTGGCATCCGATTCACAGCCTTCCGGGGCAATTATATACACTAAAAGCCTAAATGAAGCCTAAACACAAACCATGTCCTCCCACATTAAAGGATATCCCAGATGATATCCTAACCTAAACACGGGGCGAAGTTACTTCAAAAACCTACCTTACCCTTATTTGAGGTGTCCACTCACCTGAACTATACGCCCACGAAGGGCTATAATTCATGCATCACGGCATACCTTTCTTATAACAATGCTCACATTAGCATCTGAGACTTTGCCCTAATTGGGCAAAAAGAACCCAAAACATTCATTTAAATGCTAGATATAGTAGTTATTTTCATACATTTTTGAACCACTTTTCATTAGGGTATGTCACACCGCTTACTTGAAAATAATTGGACATCTTCATGAGTTCTAGTCACAACACAAGATCTTGAATTTTTGACCTCTTACCACATGGGTAATTAGGTCACTTCATCACATCATTCCTATCACACTACTCCATGGGCAGAGTGTAGATCTCGAATCCACTAGACTTTCATTCACTCATTCTTATCACCTGGACTAACGCTTTTATTTTGTTTTGATTGATTTTTATTTCACATCATGACACGTTAACCCTTTGTGTACGTAGCCATAACATTAGCACTTCGTGCATCATGACTTAATATGAATACCTTGATGATCTTCCTATGTACTTCAGCTAGGAAAGAGCCTTTCTACCAAAGGGCTTGGAATAGGGCTTCTCGCTGTCTAATCCGCATCACTCCAATCACGGCCACTCTGGAAGGGGTTCTATATACAAACTCCAGTGAAGACTCGGGTTTGGATTCAGAATAATGCACTCAGTGTAGTTTCGATAATATGGTCAACCTACAAGAAGAAAATGTGATAGAGGAATAGAATCTTGGGGTAGGACAGAACTCATAGGTAAATCAATCATCAGTGAGCTTCGAGATTTCTACATCAATGAATGCCTTTACTAATATTGACTAATTTGCATCACTTATCAACCGTCACACCAGAACTGGATAGCCTGAACAAAGGGCTAATGACGTAGTGCCCAATCCAAAAGTCGATGGTACAACTCTTCCTGGGGGACCATCCTCTTCTGCTGCGATGTTCCCAGACTCCAACACAATCGCTCCCACTTACTACCATTTTGGTGTGAGGCAAGGTCAGTCGTAGGTTGGTCAAAATCTGTATGAATTTGGAAACACTTCTTAGGTGTAAGTTGGTGGCCAATTCTTCCCAAGGCAGCCGGGTCAGACCTCTTTTGCACCAAGGATAATGGGGTCGATGGAGATTAGACCCTCCTCTAGCTACATCCTCACTCAACCTCCTATTCCAAGTTGGGGTGCGTCTTCTCAGATGTTCCAGGGTCAGGGATACTACATCTGGGGACTCATTATGGTGCTTATTCAGGAATAGCGAACAACATCCTCCAACAATCGAGGATGATAGAATTATGGTAGCAGTTCTTGGCCCATGGTGGATATATGGCTCAGGGGAAAATGGATATCCCAACACAGTCGGCAACTAGAGATGATGACACGTTACCGCCAACTTTTTCTATACCCACATTTGAGAAGTACACAGACAACATAGACCCTTATGCTCATCTTGCACACTATCAAAATGTGATGAGGGCTTTAAAGTTAAGGTATCGTATGATGGCCAAGCTGTTCTGTAAATGAATGGTACAGTCATCTACCCATGGAAATTGCTTATGATTGGGGGCACCTATCTCACGTGATGGTAGATCACTATGGCTTCAACACCTTGATGGTTACTAAGATGCAAAATTTGGAAGTAGTGAGACAGAAGCAAGGGCAGAGCTTCAAGCCTTATTTCAAGTGTTGGATGGTTATGCAATTCAGATTGTAGTCTCGTCCGAGTCTATTGAAAATGATCGTTAAGCTTCTGGATGGTGCACTGCCATCTTATCGTAAAAGAATGGGGTTAGAAACCTTCCATAATTACCACGAAGTGTTTGTTCGAGCTGAAAAGATGAAGCCTTACGACACTATGGAGGAGGTAGTGGAAGCATTGGTATAAGAAAAATAAATCTAACCCCGTGCAAGTGAAGGCGAAGCAACTGACAGTACAACTAGTACAAGAGGAGAAGGTGGCCGCTGTTCGATTATCCAAGGAGGAGTATCATGATATCTCCCCTTATATAGCCAACCTAGGATTTCTATTTACCAAGCTATGGGAGCTTAAGTAGATGGAGAGCCTAAAAAAGCATGTCCCTCCCAAGCCCGAGGATATGAACAATTACTGCCATTACCATGTAGCAGTGGGGCACCGGGTGAATAATTGTAAGGAGATGCTAAAGGCTATCCAAAAACTAGTGGATGATAAGATCATTCACGAACCGGTGCTTAAACTAAGTACTATAACAAACCCTTTGCCAAATTTTGAGGCAAAGGTGGGAATGATTAGCTCCGGGCTAGAGGAGGAGAAGGTCCTAAAGTACATGTCTGAAGGGCTTGGGGAATTTGTGATGATGATTGGATCGGGAAGGGATCCTAATTATGTTTTAAAGATGTTAGAGGAAGAGTCAAGTCACTAAGGGTTTGGAGGCAAGATCAAGGCATTTGAGGCCAACCTTGCTGGATTGTCAGTTTTTACCGGTAAGAAACCTACGTAGCTTCGTGTAGGGATGGACCTGTTAGGAGAAGCACCAGCCAGTAAGGAAGACTAGTACGCTATGGTAATCGAGTCAGGTATGGACTCGGATGATGTAATGGAGATTCTCAAGTCATAGTCGAGCAATCGTGAAGTCATGGATAGGGAGGAGATCTCAAGGGCCAATTTTAGTTTAGCTGGCTTGTTCGTATTCGATGGGAATGACACGCCATCTTCCCATCTTTTCAAATTTTATACCTTGTATCGGGCAAAAGGCATATCAATAAACATGATAGTAACACTGTTTCCATGCTCGCTAGTAGGAGTGGCAAGTTAATGGTATGATATGTAGTCAGAACAAATGAAGGGAACCTAGAATTACATTGCTGTAGAATTCCATTCAGAGTTTGCATTCCTAGAGCCGCTGAAACAAAGTATGCGAGATCTGCTCGCTTGCAAACAAAGGGATGGTGAGTCACTCACCAATTACATAAAGAGCTGGATGTTCATTTACGTGGTAATGCCTGCAAGACTAAACAAACAGGCTAGTGTTCAGTTGATGGTAGAAGGGTCGAGCAACTAGTATCACTACCACCTATCAATACCGACAATACCAGATTTCGGTGAATTATCATATCATACCCACTCTCTTGATAGGGAACGAACGATCAGACTTCGTAATGTTCATGTAGTAGCGTCAAGAACACCTACCAATTCTATACTAGCAATGCTGTCAAGGTCCAACCCAGGAGTGAACACAATGATTAATGAAGGGAAAGGCATGGAAGAAGATTCCCAGGAAGAAGTATTTTCAGCAGAGCCACAAAGAGATATGGGAGAGGTTGATCATGGAGAAACCCCAACAAAGTCACTAATTGACCTGGATGCCTATGTACTCAAATCTAAGTGAAAGAGAAAGACGGATGAGGGAACCTCAGTTGATGGCGAGACTATAGTTTATGTGAAGAAACCCATCAATTTGGATGCTTATCAGCTAAAGGGATCTTGAGTCCAATCCAATGATAGATATGATCAGTACCCGTGGGTGACTCTTACTAAAACAAGAGTGATTCAGGATGGGGTGTTGAGAGTTACCCATAGTGGGAGGTATTTTGGAGGGAGGAGGCTGTAAAGCTAAACAACTCAATTTCTGATGAGATTGCTAGGGAGCAGCCCGAACCACCGCTTCCCGAATAAGGTAGATGAGGATGAGCTAGATATTGACCCTTTAGTAAACCATCTGAAGGGAATTCAAGTAAAATTCAACATTTGGAAGTTGCTTGAAATATAGTAGAAGCACTGGATGGGGCTTCTGAAGAAATTGATGGAAATGTTTACAACGCCCACAACTTCGATAGTTGAAATGTGTGCGACAATTGGAGAAGGGATTACTCCCCACCAGCTACCAGCCATAACATTTTATCAGTAAGAATTACCACAAGAGCTTAGTGTGCATAACAAGGCACTGTTTATCAGGATGTGAATCTTCGATTGGTCAATTCCCTACATGATGGTTGATGATGGGTCAACCTTAAACCTATGCCCGCTCAAAGTTCTACCTCATCTAGGACTGTAAGAGGGTGTGCTAACAAAGTCTGACATCGTAATCCAGGCATATGATGATTCTAAGAGAAGTGTGATCGGAGTCTTTGAAGCAGAGGTCACTGCAGGAGGGGTGACATCCAGAGTAAAGTTCACCGTACTAGATATTCATGTGACATATTCACTACTACTAGGCTGACCCTGGATTCATGCACTAGGGGTAGCCCCACCCACCTTACTGATCACAAGGTTTTGACTCTATTTGTTTTGAGGGCTTATATTCGATAACGGTGCCAAAAACCTTGTTCCCCACCTTTCTACTGATAAGATAAAAGTTCAAAATATGAACAGGTGTTATCAATACTGCTTATCAAATAGAAAAATGGTGACCACTGCAAGTATATAATTTCGATGTAGTTTTAAAAGATATCAATCCTACAGGGAAGGAATTCGGTTTTAAAGACCAACTGGAGTTACGGGGTAAACGAAAATAGATAATTTTTATTAGATGATAAACTGATGAATGGGTAGATGTATGAACAAACTAGAGAAGATGTAAAATATAAAGATATTTCTAAGAACAAATTTAGCAGAGAAAAACATGCAAAATCATCAAGAATATTTCGTACACTAGATAACTTTAACATATAAGGTTCTAGATACCCTAATATTCAATAATTCACCGCAGAGCAACACATGAGATGACTTTTCTATGTCTAGGGTAAA
>CATIWQ010122207.1:0-16719 GCA_949673415.1 Euphorbia schlechtendalii | reverse complement strand
TTTCTTCTTGGTCTAATAATTATGTTTAGTGTATTTATGACTTTAGTATTAATAATGTTAAAAGTCTATTTCTTTATTTATTTTTGTCTTATTCAATAATTGTACGTGCCTTACTTTTATTTAGTAATTTGAGTTTTACATGACCCATTTCTTTCTTAATCTTATCTTTTCTTATAAATATTTTATAACTATTATTAAAAATATACTTATTAAATAAACTAATAGTTCATGGGCTGAACAAAATATAGACTTAGTAGATATAAAGATAGAGCCCGCAGAAATATATAAGTTGAATTATAATTCTTGGAATAAGTACCTTTTGAAAGTTTGGAAAATAAGAGTAATTTGTGTCATCGGAGGTTTGATGTTTATTCGTACAATTTATGCAAGCTTCGTAAAAAAAAGTAAAAAACATGAAGTCAGAACTAAGAATTTAAATAATGCACGGAAAACATCCATTACAAAACCGTAACTAGTTCAGAATTAATGTGTGGTGCAGCTAAAACTCATTCTACATCAACAACTTGAAGACGCTTGCTGCATTGAACCATTGAAATGCATGCCAAAGGAGTTGCAGGGAAAAAAGCCGGTACGCATCACACACTTCTTCTCTGTTCCAACGTCTTCAGAGTGTTGCCTCTTCCTCTTCTTCTCGGAAACTGCCTTCTGATGCTCTGCTTCTGTTGCTGATGTCTGAGAGCGTTGTGCAGGAACTGTGAAGCCAGATTCGAGCATGCTTCTGATCACACCTCGAACAGTAATGTCCGGAATAAGATAATCAGTCAGCATATCAGTCGCGCCGCACACACAGTTGAACTTACACCGCATCAGATGATTTCTGATGCATTCCCCGCAAAAGCTTCTGCAACAGCATTTACTGGTAAACGTGGCACACTTCATTGGCTGTTTGCACAAAGGGCACAGTAGCTCATCAGGGAAACTTCTGGCCCAGCACAATGACTCGGATGTTTCAACTTCATTGGGTTGCGAAACAGAATTACAACTGCTGGTACTGGCTGTGGTAGTGACAGAGCTCTTGGGAATGTGAGAGCCAGGAATTACGATGGGTGACGTGTCGACCTGTCTATTTCTTCGGGTGCCGGGAATCCTTTGAATTAACACTCTTGAATGAGACGGAATCAGCAACTTTTCGTCATCGTAGTGCTGGTTTGTTCGAGCGTCCATCACCATCATGTCGAAATCGTTACCAAAGCATAACCCCGAGTTATGCTTTCCTTTATATTTAAGTTGATATATTTTCTGTTTAAAGGAAGCGACGGAAGTAAAAGGCTCTTCCACTGAAAGAGAATCGTAAGTTTTCGCACTCTTGAATTTGAAATAGATTTCCATTGCCGAAACAAGAGGATACTCAAATACAAAGCCGTTGAGAAGGAAACCCTGATCGGCGATCGAGAGCAGACAGCAAGAAACGATCGGGAACAGAATCTTGGACAGAATTTTCTGGAGAAGATCGGCGGGGAATGATGTTGAAGCCTGAATTAGTAATGACAAGATTGGAAGATCCGGAGTACATATATAAACTAAAACGGCCAACTCCTCAAGGAAGTAGGATTAGTCTTAGCTGGATCTGCCTAAACAGGAACTCCTCAACCTATTTGGAATCCTTATTTTAAACGGTTTATACTTTAAACTTTCACTAATTAGGAAAAAACAACATTAATCATGCAAATCAAGTCCATTGCTGCCAAGTTTCCTTATTTACTGTAGTTAAGTCCATGTTATCTTAACCTTGAGTTCACTTTAGGTCATTAATTATAATTTTAATAATTAATTATTATAATTAATATTTTAACAAAAATTAATGAAAATGAAAATATTAATATTGAAAAATAATTATTAAACAAGGTAGTTAACAATGATTATAAATATACTATGAATAATTTATAAATAGTAATTATTATTATTATTATTAATATAATAATATTTTAATTATAATCATAATATTGATTAATTCGAACATCTGATATGAAACAATAACACGAGAATATTTATTAATTTTAAAAATTATTATTTTTGGTATTTGTAATTCAATAATAAGTGATCGTTTTAATACAAACTACAAGATAATATAATAATTATTATTTATTCCAGTGTAATTGTTGGAATAATTATTATTTGAATAATAAAGTTTTAATTCAATGATTTATGCTATAACAATATTTTTTATTTATGTCATCTAAATTATTTTATTTATTTATTTCATATATGTAGTTATTAATATTAGTATTTTTAATTATTGGTATAAATAATGTATTGTTTTCTAATATTGATTGGTTTTTTAATATTAATTTAATAATTAATGTATAATTGTTAAATTCTGGTCCATTAAGTTAAGTTCAGTTCAGGTTCATTAAATTCGGTTAAGTTAAATTCAATTAAGGTTTCAGAAGTTGAAAAGATAAAAGGCTTCATTACCCTACCTAGTCTTTTTATCCAGTTAAGGGCTTAGATTTGCCACGAACAAAAATTTTAAAGTTACTTATTTGATTTACTAATTTGAGAAATTATTTATCTTATATGTGTACAACCCATAGTTTTCTCGCAACAAAAGTTTGATGGTTACGTGTAGTCTGATCCTGACAAATTGAGGATCCTAGGCAAAATAATATAGAAATTATTAAAATGAACCATCGGTAAAAAATTATGATTAAAATTAACAGTTTTGTTGATATTGAAATTCAATCCCATAACCTCTTGCATCCACAACAAGTTTCTTACCAATTCATCTACCATTAATTATTGTTTAGTTTTATATTTTTAACATTAACTACTAAAATTATTAAAAAAATATTATTTTTTAAGCTCCTTTCGACATGAGCCCTGGGCGGTGGCACTTGTTGCCCACCCCCAGGGCCGGCCCTGATATGGTCCACTGAGTTTAAAATAGGGTTAAAATAGGGTTTGAGTCAAGGAAGGAGATGAAGAAAATTGAGTTTTTAAAAAATGCTCGTTGCCACGTCATCATTATTGCAATGTTAATGAAAATTCTTTGATTTGTTAACGATTCGAAATCTCAAGTTCCCTTTTGCGACCCAAAATTCCTCAAAACTCTTTTTGAAACCAGTGAAACTTCACGGCACCTTTTTTAAGTTCAGCCAAAAATATTAGTTTCTATTTGGATAGATTGTGCGGTAAGCTTTTTATACATTTGTTTAAAGAACAGCAGGGAACAATTAAGAATACCAGATTCATGGTTCCAATTTCATGGTTTTATTTCAACCATGAATAAACTATGCCCAAGAAAAAAACCTTGGACCAAACAAGATTTTCAAAGTAAATACTACTCATCAACCAATCAAGGGCAGGAAATGAGCAATTGCATGTATTCGTTCATTGGAATGTTCCGCTACAAACTGTTTATGAATTTATACAAACTCCTATATGTGCAATGGTTTTTGGACAATTTTGATATCTGGCTAAGACTAATCTAATACATTTAAACTTCACAGCTAATTCAGTGTCTCGCCAAGTTCTGAGTTACATCAATCAGGGCACTTTCAACACCAAAAAGATGGTAACTACTACAAAAAATCAGGTCACTTATGGCGGTGTTTTAATCTTCATCCTTGAGCCAATGTTGGAATACATATAGAAGAAATCCAAAGCAGAATCCAAAACCAGCTGAAACAACGATTATGCGAACCCATATGGAGGAATTGTATGCTTCCACCACAGTGGAATGCCATGCCCAATACCACAAATATGAAAATACCGAACCAACTGCAGCACCAACTGTTACTTGGCTCAGTGTATGGTACTTTAGTGAGACCCTTAGCCATGCCTATAATTGACACAGAATTTGACATAATCATCAGCAAGCACAATCAATTACAAAATTTGAGGAATCCACTACATCTATTCATCTATAAATTAGATTTTGAGCTCAAAACTTAAGTGAAGATACTTCCAATATGATTGGAGGTTCTATATGTTTTCCTTGATTAAACTAATATGCCCACAGAATTATTCATCATTTTCTTGTAGCTCACAGAAAAGCAAAATAAATGAACAGACAAATGCTAAATTATGGTTGCAGTTGAAATTGATACTTACAAAGTATGAACCAGATGCCAAAGTAAGAGCGCTTGTGATCAAGGTGAGTTCATTTACTCCAAATGATTCGGTAACTGCAATGGTATCAAGAGAAAACTCAGAAATTAGATAAACTATACACTGATAATTCACTATGGTGGAATTGTAAGCAACTCTTCAGAACAGCCACCCAAAGTGTATATACGCTTTGAGAAACATGTAACCAGCAGCAACTTATTGTCATATGCAATTCTCCAAAAATCACCCAAAATGAAGTAGAAGAATCCGTTACACAAAAACTATCAGGGTATGTTGGGATTTCAATTCATTTTATGTATAAAATCTATGAGCAGAATGTGTAAATTCCTTCCAAATTTTTAATTCCATCTCGCAATAACGTTCAGTCCATTTTTGTTTCATAGACTATTTAGAGGAACTACTAAAAGTCAGTTGATAATATACCTGATATAAAGACTTCATTTTAATCAACCACGAGATCTTTCTAGTAACTAAGCTCTTCTGATTCAATAAAATAAACCTAAGTTTATGTAAAAATCATCATTTCTTTTATGAACAACAAGAAAACACATTATTTGTGTATTTATAATCATCTTAAAATAAAGTTTGTTCCAAATGCTTTTTGCAATCAATGGTCTGAAAGCAACATTTAAAACATAGTACTGAAAATTGCGACAGCAATTCAAGCTATAACATTAAGTCATTAAGCAAGTAAGCAACAAATAAAAGGGTAGAACAAAGAGGGCAGCAGAAATTACTTGAAACAATACAGAAAACAACAGAATAGAAGAGGCACTGTGCATGAGACGAAGGCATCCCAGGATCAGATTTTGATGCAGCAGAAGGCCTTTCTTGGTTTAATATCTGTTTGAGTGCTACTGAGAGAAGAGCATTTATTACAGACCCCGCCGCAATCCACAAAGCCTCAACATCATGCCTCCATAGAACAAAAGCACCAAACATTATGGAAACAACCCACTTGCTCTGTAACAAATCAACAAGCATAGGTAAGAATCTTCAATTACTATAAGAAACAGCATTAATTGCAACAACTACTTCATCAGATTCATGATTCCTGTATCTTGAATTGAATACATATAAGGGCTACAATTTATAGTTTCAGTAAAATTCAAATAAACCTCCATTGTTAATTCCAACTTCTTCCGGAAATCATCAAGCAAAACACACAAATAGAACAAATGGAGGCGAAACTAAAAGGGAAAAGAAGACAAACCAAGCGATTGAGAGTGGGTTCCAATCCCTGAGCTATAAATGGAGAAGGAAATCCGGATGAATCGTTGACCAAAGCTTCTTGTTCAACGAGGTCTAGGTTTTTCTCATTGTCGCCGGTCCTAAACGCCGGCGTTTCTACAAGTCCAATCATCGTCTTGGACACGGGCCGAAAGCCGCTGAAAAACACCGATCTAGAAGAAGGAAGGTGGAGAAGCAAATTAGGTTTGTGGAATCGGCGGTTGAAAATATGAGAGGAGGATAGTTTGGTGAAGGAGGAGGAGGAGGTGGGGGGTTGGTGGAGAATGGCCGCAGTTGCTACCATTTTCTTCGAATCCAATTTGTGGAAGCTCGAAAAGCGCCGGCCATTTTCAAAACTCCACTACTATTTCAAGCGACAAATTTGTATTTTCATGCTTAATTGTGAAATTTTTAATCCACTCAAAACTCCAAATTTTTTTAACAAAAATTCTAGATGACAATTTTTTTGTTCACATGCACTACTCAACATCGATAATAGAAAATTAAGGATGACTTATGGCTGTTACTAGAACTGTTCGTCGGACGGGGCCGGGTTTGACCGATTTTTTACAAAAAATGTTAACCCAAGCCCGACCCAAGCTTGTATTTTAGAATTTCGAGGACCGGGCTAATAAGGTCATTTCTAAGCCCGGCCCAAGCCATGAATATTTTATTTGTTATTAATTTTTTTATTAAATTAATATAAAAAATATAAAAAAAATTAAAATATGTTTAAATTTTAAATATAATTGCATTGTTTACTTAAAATCTTTAATATTTAGTAACATTTTTTGTACCCCAAATATAAAAATTTAATAGTATAAAATATAAAATCTTAAAATAATAATAAATTTAATGTATAAATATATAATAAATATATAAAATTATTCGTCGGGCCGGGCTTGGCTATTTATATAAAAACCAAACCCGGCCCATAAATTTTCTGGCTTTGACGGGCTCAGGCTCGGGCCGGGTTTTTTAAAAAAATACGTGTCCAAGCCCGGCGGGCCAATAATTGTTTTTTTTAAGTTTTTGAATTTTTTTTAAATAAATGTCATTTTAAATTTTCAATACACATTTTGTCCATTTTATACTTATTTAATGCACATTGGAAATAATAAAAAGAATGATATATCTAATCAACTTTCAAATTTACAAAATTCATAAAGGTAAATAGGTATTTTTTTTTATCTTAATTAATGAGATATTGGTATTGGAAATCAACTTTAAAGTAATAATTATTTAAAAATGGAGGGAGTAGCATTTAGGCCATCTTCAAAGACTTCACTCATTTAATTTTTCTTCAATTGAAATGGATATATATATATATATATATAGATTGTTTTTTTCTTCTTTTGGAATTTTAGTATTTAATTAATCCAATTACAAATTTAAACTAATTTACTGAATATTTAAGATTATATAATCAAACTAAAATATAAGTGAAAACACATACCTAAAAAACAATTTTTTTTAAAAAAAAAAATCATTTCTTGTGAGTTGCTAGTGCTTTCAACAAAAATATATCGAGGCTCTTCTTTCTTTGAAAAATTTACTTATTTTAATATAATTTCAAAATTTTCTGATTGTTCACTGTATTTTTACTTTTCCAACTAGCGGGCACCTTCACCATCCTCTCAAAAGAAAAATAAACATAAACACAATTAATTTTAAAATTCTCAAAATCTATATGCTTTAGAACCATAGCATTGATGGTGCGCGAGTAAACGCAAAATATAGTTCTTGGGATATTCAGTCCATAAAATTCGATTTTTGTAATATGATTATACCAAGTAAAACAAAATGCAAACTCTTTAATTTATTTTTAAAACACGCTCAAAAGAAGTCCAACACTCACAATTCACAAATATCAATAAATATTCTTATCAGCTTTCACCGCATTGGATGACTCATCTCTTATTTTATGAATCCTTTTAATTATCTTTTTCTTGTTTATGTTTTGTACGAAACATTTAATTAAGCTCTTTCATCTTCTTTCTAGTCCAACTCAACAACACCAACATCTTCTGTCTTCTCCAATTCAATCATATATAGTAATAATTAATTAATAATATATAGTAATAATTACTTATAGACATATTCGGTTTTAAATTATTTTAATTATAATTAAAAAATAAAGATACATAAATACAAGTCACCTTTGGTTCAGCTTATCATTGAGAATAGCCAGCTTCCTTTTCTAAATAATTGTAAGCCAATTTGCAATCCGTAAAGGCATGAAAATAGTCATAACAAACACTTGGTGTTATTGTTGTTTTAGTCTCTCAAATAGCAATAATAGTCATAACAAACACTTGAAACTCCATTTTGGAACCGAAATGACAAAAGAGAAGGTGTTTTGAAGAATATTTTATACATGCAAATTATAGAAAAATAAAAAGTAATTAATCATAGCACTAATGAAGGGAATCCAAGAGAAAGACAAAGAAAAAAGGCGTAGCTCCATAAACAACAAGGGAACGAATACATCAATTTTGATAAGAAAAAAACTTAAAAAAACAGAAGAATTCATTCCCAAAATCACATTATTGAAAATACCGAAACCATCAGCTTTATCCAGGACTCTGATGGAAATGTAGTTGCATACTTACATTTAGGTCGCTCTTATATAATTATGAGATTGTTGAACGTTATTTATGTGCAGAAGTAATGAGTTGCGTAAAATTGCTCGGTTGGACTAAAGACTATGAAGTTATATTATGAATTTGGATGTGGATTTAATTTTTCATTATTGTACCGTAGACAATTTTTTTTTGTATTCTTATTGTTTTTGTGTGTTTTTCGAAGGTAGAGGATTTGGGTTAAATCCCGTACTGGCTTTGATTAATTTTTTGGACTTTCTCTTGAATACGAAAAATATATTTTATCTTATTATATTTATTTTTGTTTTTTTATAGACCTAGAAAGAACACAATCACTTTTTTGTTTATATATTTAGAAGGAAAAAAAAGGAACTTTTAGTGGATGAGCTTGAGTGGTAAATGTTTAGGTATTGACCGACCATGAAATATTTGTTGACCGATTATGAACAAATATTTCATAATAAAGAATGTATTAATGGAAGAGATGAATAAGTAAAAGAAATGACTTTCAATTAAAGCAAATTTATAGAGAAACTAAGTCGTTGTCTGGAATACCAATTGTTTAGAATGAGAACATATAATAAGAAATTAATTTATTTAAGAATTGAGTTCTTGCTCATATAAAATTTGACACGATTTTTGAAAGAATTCATTTTATTTATATTATTTAATATTACTTTTATCATATTACTTATTATAAATGTTCATTGTTTGAGTATAAGGTCATTTTGTGTAATAATATATTCTAATAATAGTCTTGATTCGTAAGTAGACATGAACTATTAATTAAAGTTGTTCTATTTTTTTTACTATACAAGCATCTGCCACAATCAATGTTGAATATTTTTATTTGAACTTCTATGTGTAAACAATGAAAAGGAATGCTAACTCATCAAAATAATTAATATTTCAATATGAATATTGAAACACTTTATTTAATTTGTAATTAAGTTTTTTTATTATTTAATTATACAATTTTAAATAAAACAGACAATTTAATGCGACTATCATTTAAAATATATTGTTTATTAATGTGAGAACCTATCCTACATGCCGCAGAATCTTAAAATCCATTTTATACTAAATATACTGTAGCATAGAAAATTTTATATAATTTATAATTAATAAATAAATAAAAAATCAATTGATTAATGTGAAACAAAAATTTTTAATTTGAAAATTCCCTTCAATTGAATTCCATTAGGTATTAGGTGAGTTTATTTCAATTCTTTTACTTTGCTTCAACAAATGATTCTAAATAATTTTCATCCCCTACATTCATAGATGAATTTGAACATAGTCATCCTCTCATGATTTGTCAACCCTCAAAATTCAAAATCAATCTGTTACGGCTAAGTAAATTTGGTAAAAGTAGGGATGTGCGTTTAGTTAAAACCGAACCAAACCGAATCGAATTAACCAAAAATCGAATAAGAAAAATACTATTAACTAAACCAAACCGAATGATAAATGAAATGGAATTAACCAAACTTAAATAAAAAAATTTGTTTAGGTTGAAAATCGAATTGAACCGAAATGTAAAACAATAACATCGTAATATGATTTTGAATGAACTCTTCATTCCTTTCACACGAAAAAATAAAAGAAATTTAAACCAAAATACAATATCGATTATATACATAAATAAAGAAGTGTATCTTCAAGAATCAATAATGATAATGTTTACCAACAAGCAATATGGAAGTTCCTTTCAATTATGAGGATATACTACTATTTTTTTATAAATTAAAATTAAAAAGCTTGTAATTCCTAAATTCAAATAAAATGGGTTTGTTAAAAAGAGTTTTTATTTAAAATAATTTAAATTTTTATTTCAGTATATAAAATTTCGGTTCGGTTACTATAATTTATCCACACTAAAATCGAAACGAAAATCGATATATAATTATTTATACACTGAACTGATTTTTCAAAATAACCGAACTAAATTTATAATTCGGTTATCACATCATTTGCACACCCCTAGGTAAATGTGTTCTAATTTTTCCTTAAACATCAATGTCAACTTTTAGTTGAAGAGAGAAAAATCAAGAAATGTCATTTTGAAAATCAAATCTATTAGAAGATGATACATGTAATGTTGAAGATAACAAACTAGTACACAAGTTTAAAAAATAAATTGAAATTTATAAAAGTTTAGAGTGAGGTTGGGTGAAAGTTTCCAAAGTCAGAGGTTAGGATGCATTCGGACATAACGAAACAGCATACAAGAGAAAGGCGAAGGAGAAAGAAGCAGCTCCAGAAATAACAAAGAAACGGACCCACCAATAAGAAAGAAAAGCATTGAAAACAAAAGAATGCCATCCCCAAAACCACATTACTGAAAATAGCGAACCAACTGCACCCCCTACCATCACTTGCCTCTTTGTATGATACTGCTCCAACACTCGAAGCCACGACTGTGAATGTCATTTTATGATCAACCAATTAGAACCTCACCGATACATGTATTGATTTGCAGAATGCCATAATAAAAGAATCGAAGATTTCTGTGAACAAGTGTTCTGTATATGCAGAAAATAATAAAGTAGGTACTTACATGGGCCGGGCCTTATTGGGCCTACTTAAAATATTAGTAGTTCAAATCCGATCCAATAATAACAAAAAAGTCGAGCGGATCAGGCCAAGCTTTTATTGCGGGTCTAACAATTTTTTTTAAAATAAAAAATTAAGCGTATTTATTATTTTTTCACACTGCAATAAGATATAAATTTGTAATTTAAAACTCAATGATTCAAACAAATATATGCATGCATGTCCATATACTATTGGATACACATAGGCTCGCTCTATGCAGTACTGCTAAAACATACGTAATATGCTACCGTTCATCTACTCTCATCCTGGTGCACATAGAATATACACTAATTTATGTATAAAAAATTCATAATAAATAATAACTGCTAGTTAAATTTGTAATATATTATACTAAGTTTAGATGCTAAGTTGTGGTAAATTATACAAAGTGAAATGTGAATTTCAATAATATAAATATTTTATTTGGATTATAAATAATAAATATATAAAAATTTAATATATTTAATTTTATTTTGGGTTGGATAGACCCGGGTTTAGATTTTAATAGTAAAACCAAGTTCATTGTATGAATTGTTTGGGCACTTAAGGCTCGGGCAGGGTTTGTTGGGTTTGGATTTTAATATTAGACCCAAGTTCATCCCATTACTTAATTAGCTTGTCCAAACCCGTTCCATGAAGGGCGGGCATGGAGGGCCAGGTCTACTTACAAGATATGAGGCGCAGGCCAGGGCAAGTCCTGCCATGCCCATTGTCACTTCAGTAATCCCAAGCTTTTGTATACCTGCAACAATAACCCATCACATTGTTTAGTTGTGTTTCCAGATAAGCATAATCAATTTGGAGATGGATATTGTTTAATTAGTTCAATGAATTATTATTCATTGAATTACCTGAAAGAAGGATGGATATAAGAATGAAGAAAATGGATTGAGCATGCGAAGAAGGCATCCCCGGATCTGATTTCAAAGCCGAGTCAGGTCTTTTCTGATTCAATACTCTTTTCAATGTCCAACATATTATTACATTTATAACAGATCCCATTCCCAACCACAATGATTCTGCCTCATTCTTCCATGCTAGTACTCCTACGAATAATCCCCCTACTATCCACTTGCTCTGCATCACATTGCGAATAATAAATCCGCCGTTATTAATTAAAATGTTTATAAAAAAAAAAAGAAAAAAAATGAAACGAACCAGACGATTGATAATGGCTTGAATGTTTTGACCCACTGACACAGAATGAGACGGAAATGAATCCTTTTTAAACGTTCTTGAGCTTTTCCTTCTTCTTCTGCCGCCATTGCAAGACGATGCCGTTTTCGTGAATTCGGTGTTCATTCTTGCTAACAGATCTGAAGCTCGAAATGGACAACAGACCTTGTTATTAACGCCATCAATTCATTATTGAACTGTCTAAAAAGTCAAAACCAATCAATTTTAGTTATTTAATTTCTGAAGGATCATCTATGCCACTTACAATTTAATCATTCTTTAAGCGAAATTGATTTATAAGTGAGGCTGTTGCACTCAAATACATAATTGATAATTCAAAGTTCAAACGACTGCTTTTCTTTTTACATGGGCTTACTGCATTTTCCATCAAGTAAAACTGCTCTTTATTTTACTTTTTCTTTAAATTTGCTTAACTGCGCTAAGCTGGAAAGAAAAGTCATCACCCCAGTACGGATGAAATTTAAACCCGAAAATTTTTACAGATTAAAAATTCATTTAATAATATGCTAAAACCTTTGCCGCTAACGTTTGGTTATTAATAGAAATTAACCTACACAAATGGACTTTCATTTTGTTATTAGTATAATTAGAAAGGAGACAACAAATATTTATGAGAAAATACTAAGAGTAGGGAACTGTGAGAGAGGAGAAAGGAGTGAGACGTACAGTGTTGAAATAGGGAACAAAGATAGATAAAAGTGTTAAAAACATAAATATTTTAGTTTTACCCCATACCTATATCTATACCTACTACATTTAATTTTTATGTATTATACCTATATAATATTAATATATATTATCAAAAAGTGTGTGTATATAAACAAAAATTTTAGGGGGGGTGGGGGACTTGACAAATTTTGTACAATGGGGTACTTACAAGTGACAAGTCGTGTTGCTACTACTTTTGACATGCAGAAAATGGATACAGATAGATAATATAGGCCTATGATTTCAATTTCATAGGCAGGCTTCTATCCAATATAGATTTGGTATATATAGGAACTTACTTTCATCTTAAAATAATTTCCGCACTTTTGGAAAGACAACCCGTGCCTTCACTTTCTCTCAATTAAATCATCTATCGTGTCTAACTTTATGTTGCTACGTGAGTTGTAAATAATCTTACTACATATAGTTTACTTAAAATATATGTCAGTTGATCTTCAAGCTTTATAGGAAATAAGAAATTCGCAACAAACAAAATGATTCATCCTTACATTCAGTAGCAAACATGGCTGCGAACACTTTCACCAAGGAGCACAATGTGACTCTATGAGTTAGGGCAAGAAGTCTGCAATTCACCATTCGGATAACGGCCGTGTGAATGAGGAATACTTTGTTGTCTATAATGTCTATTCACATTAAAGTGATTTATTTCTATAATGTGGATATTTAATTGTACGTATATACTTTTTTTAAAAAATAATTTGTTCAACATAAGAGCATACATATGGGCCTTCAATAAATAATTTCTCTTCCAAATTATCAAATTATTGGGAAAAACACATAAATATTTTGATGTTTGGCAAGTGGAGAATTTATTAATTTTGGTGGGAAAAGTTTTTAATAAATATATACATAAAAAAAAATTCTCCTTTTGAATTAATATGTTTAAAAAAGCGTTAAACACTACACATGTGGTAAGAATATCTGAGACAGTGTTATTGATACCGTATCGTACCGGCCGGTTCAAACGGTAAAATCGAGTACCGGCCAGGCATACGATTGGTTTGAAATGCTTCACCGGTTTTGAAGAAAACCGCATTCTAATGCTCATACCGTTAAAATACCGGTATATCACTAAACTGGTTAAAACCGGGTATTTAAAAAAAACCATTTCAAACTTTAGTTTAAAAACTTCCCGTTCAAGTTTTTTCCTCTTATCGTTACGTTTCCTTTCAAAATCAAAACAAAAAAGTAAAATCCTAGGTTTCCTTCTTTGCATTTCTTCACGTAAGTCCAGTATTCAACTAGCTACATCTATTATCAGTAAATTTATTTCCTTTTCTTCTCTTTTTCCTTCTCTTTGACTGAGTTTGTTTTAACAAAATTCTAGGTTTCCTTATTTTTCTTTAGTAAGGGAAGATTAAATAATCATATAATAGGAATAGATGGAAGAAGAGATGATTATTTGGGAAGAGATGGAAAAAGAAAGGAAGAGAAACAGAGATGGAAACCAACTAAAACAGATGTTGAGTGTTTTTTTTTTGTTATTTTGGACTTGCATCCACTACTCACGGGTTCTAGAATTGATAAAGATTTTTTAGAAATAGAATTTGAAAATTTGTTAAGGATATTTATTATTTAAATACTACATTATTTTAAAAAAAATTCATTAATCCGGTATCACCACTTATAATACCAGTAATACCGGTCATACCACGTACTATTAGCTTCACCGGTATCGTATCCGGTACAGTATTGATAACATTGATATGAGACGTAGGAAAGAGCTAGTCCAGGTTTATGCAATAATAATATTTGTATTTATTTTTGTAAAAGACTTTAAACTTACAAATTCAATTAAATGTAAATTTTAACATGATACAACTTAGTTTATATTTTATAAAATATAGCAATTCATAAAATTTTAAAACTTTTTCAAAATATTGAGGTGAAATGCTGATTACCCCTATCAATTTGGTTTTAAAAGTTAGGTGTTACCCTCAACTTTTAAAATGAGCAGTTACCCTCTTAACTTGGTAAAAATGAATAGTTTGCCTTCTTAATGTCATCCTTTAACTTCTGGTTGGAGAGAGAGAAAATGACATATTTGAAAAGTCAAATTAATCAGATTCTGACATGTACCGTTGAGAGGACTAAGTGGTTCACTTTTGTCAAATTAAATGAGCTATCCGGTCCTTTTGCAAGTTGGAGGTGACATCCGATTATTAGAACCACGTTAAAGAGTGTAATGATGCATTTGACCAAATTTTTATGATTAAGTTTCATCATAATCGTTCCGAGCAACGAAGACTTTAATGGTAAAAGTTACTTGATGTACAATAATATTTACGAAATGAGCTGGCTGATGTATTGAAAAAATTAATTATAAATAACGAGGTCTTAAAAAAGTAATTAAATATCAGTTACGCGGAATTTAGACGCAAGTAAATCAGCCAAATGACTAATAGCTCCTCCATAAAATCGGAACTCATGTCTTGAAATTTAGCCTAAGTTGGTCTATCGAAAACATTGTTCATATATTTGTTTTACATGTATAACAGTAACAGAGACTAAACAGTAACACTGCTTAACTGTAATAGTTTATTTGAACACATCAACAAGATGACCGAGAAAATATTGTGTATCTGTGAGTGATTGACAATTTATGTTTGCAGCTGTGTTTGTAATTAATAAAAAAAGAAATTGTAGTTTTCTGAGTTTGCTTAAACCACAAAACTAGGAAGACTGACCAAACATCACCATTCTGTTTTATTTTATTTACTATGTAAAACCATTCACCGTACAGTAAATTTCAGAGTCTCGTGATAACTCTAGCACACTACCTCCTTCGCTCTCTGTTTCTCTGTACCACTGATTATTCTATGCATATCCAATTCGTACCTCAAATGAATTAAACTGAGAGGAATTTGTTTAAGGTTAGATGGATCAATATCCTGAAATTCGTAACTTTTGTTTTGATGTTCACTTTTAATTTTCAAAAATTTCATTTAATTTCCTGAACTTGATAAAAATGTACTAGTTTACTTATTTAACATCATGTGTTAAATTAAGGTTGGTTTGATTTTTCAAATATATAATTTTCTCCCTTCTGGATTTGGCACGTGACGTTGAGAGAGCATGTTTGTGTAATTTTGCATTATAAATGAAACTTTTAAAAATTTAGAATATCATCAGAAAAATGATGCTAAAGGTCTTAATGCATTTCGTCTTTATAATGAAGTTAGAGGCTAGATAATCTAGCTCTAAGTATAATTAAATAACTATATGTCCGGAATATTCTTATCTTCATGGTCATTTCTATGCATATCTTAGATCACTTCTATGGTAACTTTATTTTTACCAAAATTAATATAGTTTGTCATTTCAAAATACCATTGAATCAGTGGCGTGGAAGTTGATTCAATATTTGAAATGGGCAAAGTATTGATTATATCAATGTTTTAAAAAACACTAGACGTTAGTCGGACACTTGGAACCTCTAAAAACCTAGTCTAGAATTAATCGAGACATAGACAAGACTTATATACTAGTCGGTGAGGTTTAAACGCTAGACGCAATCGAACAACGTCCCTTAAAATAGTGCATAAATGGGACTAGGCAGAGATTTTTAAAACAATCAATTATATATTGTCAAAAAGAAATAGAAAATCACTATAAAAAATACCAATTCATAGTATTTCTTTTTTTTTTTTTGGACCGAAAGTTTAACAATACTGTGTAGTTTTTACTTTTTCATTTTTCAAGTTGAGTTCATGCTAAATAAAATATATGTAACAAGTGCAGGATATTACTCACTTATCTTTTCGAACGTAAATAACTATTTGTGATATTATAGTTAGGTAATAATAAAAAAAGGGAGAAATGGTTGGTTTGAACTTTGAATACTACAGAGAGAGAGATGTAAGCAAATTACTGCAAAAATCACAAACACACAGCTCACGTGAAAACTCAAATACACATCACACTTTTCTTTACTACTATTCATTATTCATTATCAAAATTCATACTATTTACTCTATTTAATATTTTTTTACCAACTTTTGGCGCTAATTCATCTCTGTCTTATGGTCCCTTTCATTTTGTTTCTTTAACGCCATTAAACTAACTAACCCAGTGCTTTTAACCAAGATACAACTTCTCCAACAGAAAGGGTACTCGCTTCAACCTTAATTTCAACGTATCATTAATTGTAGGATTTTCTTAAAAAGTAGTAATAATGTGGTTTCAGTTTTACAAGAAATTGAAGTGAAATGATTTAAATACAAAAGGTAAACTTAAAAAACTTGTGATTTGGTAATTTTACAATTTTTTT
>CATIWQ010122199.1:0-46164 GCA_949673415.1 Euphorbia schlechtendalii | reverse complement strand
CACCTTTTTCACTCTTTTTACATAGAATTCCACTTTAGATCATTTTACTCCCAAGATTTACCTAGTATCTGCATTTGCACCAAAAATAACTACATACCACGTGAAATCTTTTATATGAAGTATAAAAATGACTTAAACTATTGTGTTTAGTGTGTAAAATTATATTGATAATAACTGTAATTATGCACTTATCAACAAATGAGTTTTTGACAATGTAATTATATCGCACTTCAATGTTCGAAATCTCTATGTCTAAACATCCTAGAATCTGTCTCCAATGGGAAGATTCGAAATATTTGAAGAGAAGAGAAATATAAGAGATGTCAGGATGAAAAGTTTGCAATGGCTAATTCCAAAACCTTCAACTATAAATAGAAGACTGGAGCAGACGTTCAAACTTGGTGAATCACCTAGAATTTCTCAAAGAGCTGAAACTCTGATCATTTACTCCCAGCTTCAAGAAATTCCAAATCAAGCAATCAACAAACATTCATTGTTCAAATCAGTTTGTAATAGAGAGAGAATTATCACTTAGAGATTTAACATTATAAAGGATTCAACATTTTATAAGTTGAATTCCTCTATTCACTAATTTCTTTTTGAAATCTAAGTGACGGTTTGGGAAGGGTACCCAAACTATGGATTGAGTGGTAGTTAGTGTGAGTGGGCATCATGGAGCGGTGGGCCGAGAGCGCACGGTTTCATAGGCGTGGTCCACCGGGGTGTTTGAAAAAAAGGTGCACCGAGTTAGGGACCCGAAAAAAAAGGGTTGAAAGAGGAAAAGGTGAAAAACATTTAAGATTGGTTCGAACCTGAATCCGCCATCTCTTAGTGTGGAGTCGCCACCTGGATTAGCTCTTTCCAGGAATTAGAATCCTGTGAGGCTTAACGTCTGGGGGAAGGCTCACCAAGACACAGAGATTCGGGTCTGGGATAAGTTGCTTATTTTTTAAGTGATCACAATATATAACATCTACAGAAAACCGTATTCTTTTAATTGTGCATATTCGCACTTAAGTCATTTTTGAAGTTTATATGCATGATTCACGTATTGTGAAATAATAAATCATTCACAAAGCGGAAAAATAAATCATCCACAAAACAGTAAGTAAATGTGGAAAGTAAAAGCAAAAAATGGAAATTACAAGGCTTCAAAAATCGGGGGATGCAACCACCCACTAACCTATTAATTACATTTCCCAAAAATTGAAATTGCGATACCCGAAGGAAAATTAAAGTCCTAAACATACATCTAATCCTAATCTACCCGCATCCACAAAGGTTAGCACAGGGGATAGCACGTATGTTCGATTTTGAATTTAACGAGGCCCGTGTGGCCTAAAAAAAGATTGCGATATGGTATTTGTTATTTAAATAAAACCATTCATTTTATTAGCACATTTTCGCTCATTTTAATTAATGAAATTGCTCGCATGGTAAAAAGTGAGGTCTGTTATCTGGGAATATATTTTATTCCCTTCATGGGGGTGTTCACATACATCTCCTTTTAATAAAGAAAAAGATAAAGAAGAATTACACCAGTTAAAATAAAATAAAAGAAGCGAAAGTTCTAGGTTCACAGAAGAAATCAGAAGAAGAAACTTAAACACTGAAAGTACGGAAATTGTAGTTCTAGGAACTCAAAGGCTTACCCTTACTGAACGAATCCACTTCGAAGAAATCTGATCGGTCCTTGAGAAATCCTCCTCGTCTTTTTGTTTAGGTAAAAATGTTGTAGTAAAAGTCCAAAAATGTTCGTTTTAATTCTTGGAAGCAAAGGTCGTTCTAAAGCTATATTTTTTATCTGATAATTTTCAGGATCCTCAACATAAAAAATGACCCGACTATTTATCGGAAAATCCTGAAAAATCCAAAAAAGGTAAGATTTTCCTGCAAGGGTTGCAAGGCCATGCCTCGCCAAAGCTTGGCGAGGCTTGCCTCGCCGAACCCTTTTGGCGAGGTTTGCCTCCCCCACCTTTGGCGATGCAGGTCCCGGATCTGGTTTTCCGTCATGTTTTATGTATTTTTTATATTTTATATTTTTTAATTAATATCTGAATAAAATTAAATATTTTTATTAAAAATGTCCTTTTGAATTTTGAGATGAGAAGGATTCCCATTCGGATGCATCAAGATACTCGAAAATTGTGTGATTCAAGGATAAAATCCCGAAAATGCCGTCATACATCGAACATGTGAGCTGGTGCAAAATCCTGTGCTCACAACTTCCCCTTGTGTGATAATTTCTGGTTGTATAACCAGTATTATCACACGAAAAGAGTGGAGGGATAGATAGAATACCTGATTGATGTGGTCGGTGACACCCCACTTTCAATTGATGATAAAATAGGCCTTCCTTTCTAGCGCTGCGTCTTCGTATGGTTGTCCGTTTCTTTCTTCGAAATTTCTTAGGTACTTGGGGGGTCTACCATTTCTTTCTACGGTGTCCCTGTTGTAGTCGGTAACCGTTTCATTCTTCGATTGATAAATGAGGCTGTTTCTTTCTTCATCCATCGAGATAACCGTTTCCTTCTTCGATTATGTTTTGAATTTCCTTCAGATGTTGACCTGTTTCCTATAACAAATCAGAAAAAAAGAAAATAACGTTAATACATTTTACGATGAATGTTTTAATTATTTGATTGAGTTTATGCGGAGTAAAAATTTTTGCCCCTTCAATCAAAAATTAAAACATTGAGGAATAAATGAATTAAATGAGTTTGAGGAATATCGAGGGTATCCTGTGCATCGTTTCGTAGTGTTGAGAGACTTCCATTGTAAATTAACAAAATAAATTGATAGGTGGGGCCCTCTTATTTTCTTTATAAATATAGCTTCCACTTCCTTACTCCTTTACTTTTCATAATCTCACTCTCTCTCTAAACACTTTTGCTCTCTCTTCTCTCTAGCAAACATGTTGTCAAAGGTAGCTAGCAAGGGACTCCTTTTTACCCCTAGTCTCACTCCTCAGCCTACTGATGATCCCGGAGTATTTTCTGTTGACATTGACGCCGCATACGGTTTGCCGGTGACCGATACTATGCTGGGGTTTACCATTACCTCCCCGATAAATACGCTGGATCCTGATTTTCCAGCTCAGCCTCACCTTTCCCGGATCGAGGTATTTGCTAGAGACACTTTTATTTACCATTTTTAATGTGATTTTATCTTGTTTAGAAACTAGATTTGAACTGATCCTTGAACCATGTCGTGGAATTTTAACCTAGAAAAATTAAACAAAGATGAATTTAGGTCCGTTGGAAAAAAATTTCCGGCGGAGACAACCGAACCGGCAAGGGCCTAACCCTCGCCAGACTCTCTGGCGAGGGTCCTTAAGAGGCCCTCGCCAAAGCTCTCTGGCGAGGGTCACTTAAGGCCCTCAACTCTCTAGCGAGGGCCTTATGGAGGCCCCGCCAGAGATGCCTGGCGCGGCCCTGAAGGCTTGCCAGATTTTTCCAGCGTCGCCTCTCGGGGCCCCAGTCGCTAACCTACATAATTTTTTTTATTAATTAATTATTTATTAATTATTATTTATTTATTTTTATTTTTTTTATATGAAAAGAGATTGGAAATTGATTAAAATATGGAGTCCAAACATCTTTTGTATCTGACAATTTTTTTTCTGAGGACATTTTTCTAAGAGATTTGAAAATAAAGTTCGAGACCCAAACATGTTTTGGATCTAAAATTATTTGAGAGAAATTAAAAGAAAAATTATCTTGGTGTTTTTTTCGCTGTTCTCGAGTTTAATAACGTATTATTTGATTTCGTTTGCAGTCCCCCACGCTTCATCCCACGGGTGGATATACCACTATCTAGACATGGTACCGTCACGCCTCTTCTCACCCTGAGCTTATTCAGGCCATCGAGGCCACCGGATTTGGTCCTCTGGAGTGATCTTTACTGCCTAAATTACTGGCGTATGCGACGTTGATTGCGCTTACTTAGAGGTGGTGCGACATTTCACTCACCTTCCATTTTTCGATTGGGGAGGTTACCATTACTCCCTCTAACATTGTAGCGATCACTGATCTATCATGGACTAGTACTGTGATCTAATTTGACACCTTTTTGGAGCTGTTCTTTAAGGCTCCCACCTCTTGCAACCGTGTCAAAGACCTGCTCGGTGTCGACCCCAAAGGCCGGGCACTGAGTTATAGCACGTTGTTTGACTATTGGATGGGTCGACAGTCCGTTTTTGAGGCCAAGGTTCCTCTGTATGTCCGGTCATTTTTGGCCACCCTGTTGAGTGTCACATTTTTCCCGATCTCGAACAGCGAGATCAACTATGGGTTGATTAAGCTGTTAGTGGATTTGGACGGAGTTAGTGGCCTTAACTGGCCAAGGGAGATCCTAGCGCAGACTTATTTTACCCTTGACTTGGCTGTTCGGGGTCGTGTACGGTCGTTGCGCTGCTGCCCCATGGTTCTTCAAGTATTGTCTGTTTACTTTGTGAATGGTGTTTTGTCAGTTTCTTGATTGATCAATCTGAATCAACCCCTTTATTTTTATAGGTATGGGCCTTCTTTTATCAGTTCCTTCCCACCCCGCAGTTTGTTGATGTTCCAGAGGATGCCCCGTGTATGGTTTGTTCATCTTTCGAGGGGGATGTTTTGGATTCTACTGGTTATTATCAGCATCTTTGCGAGTTAACTCTCGATCAGGTGATGGACCTCGTTTATATTGATATAATTGCCCTTTTTATCTTTGAATTTATTCTAACTTTGTTGTTCTTTCTTTTCAGGTGGAGCGCAACTCGTGGCGAGGTCTCCCAAGCTATCATATGGCGAAGGAGATCAGGTGAGACGTGGATCGCAACCGCTTCATCCTCGAGGGGCCCAGGACCCGTGAGTGGTACCTAGGAGAGCGTATTCAATTCTCGTGGACTAAGCCAGTGTCTGATAGGCGCATTCTGCCTACGCCTCCCACAGGACTATTTTGGGTGCAATTGGTGATTACTAATCCCGAGGAGCGGGAGGTACTCTTTGAGGAGCATGGCATGAGGCTTTCAGGGCATCGTAGTGACTACAAGGCCTTTATTCAGGAGAGGCTGTTCCCGCTTCGCCTGACGGCTCAGCCCGAGGAGGCACACCCTCTTTCTCGTGTTAGGGGTCCGAGAGTTGATGGTGGTTCCGGTGCAGGTGTTAGCGGCACTGGAGTGGGATGCCGGGTATGAAATGTGTTAATCTTTTTATTCATGTTGATCTGTTTCTGATTGTTTGTCTATCTTTGTAGGAGTTCGCCCGAAAAAGGGTTCGAGTGCCTGATATGAATGATACGGTCAGGGGGGTAAGCACATCTTCGTCAGGAGTTGTCGAGGGGAGGTTCGCTATTCCCCTCGACTCTACCTTCTACTTGATGGGTTCCATGGGGACCTCACGGGAGGTGCCTCTTCCCCCGAGCTTTCACCCATTGGCTTATGATCCTTTCGACACTACTCATGTGAGTTTTAGACCACCATCGATCTTTTAGGGATGTCTTGATATTTGTTTACTCATTCCTTTCCTTTTACAAGTCGCACATGAGGAGATGGATCGGGTGGCCCGACATTCTTTTTCATTGAGGGACTTGATGATTTCACAAGATGGGATTACACGTGTATGCTGTATTTCTCATCCTGTTATATGTGATGCATCGAGTGTCATTTTTTTTGTTTTTTTATTTTCATTGATGTGATTTTCGTGACATGTTTTATGACTGTAAGATATGGTGGCGAGGAGCGTGGAATTCAAGCGACTCTACCGAGAGCTCGATAGTCACTTCCAGATACTGGATATCAGCCATCTGGGTCTAGATGCTTGCTATCATGGCCTTGAGGTTAGTCACCAGGAGCTGGGAGTCTGTTACCAGAGTTTGGATGCTAGTCACCAAAGTTTGCAGGCTCAATATCAGGAGTTGCTGCAGCAGAGCAGGCTCGAGCCAAAGTGCGAGCTTCCACCTCGGGTCCTCACCAGCCTCTTACATTTGATATCGATTCCCTACTTAATGACTCAGATGCTGGGCGACTCTTCTCTCCAAAATGGGATGCCGGTTTTCTTCACGCTCCCCAGCTTCCTCTTTTATCTGGTTCAGCAGGTGGTGCTCTTGAGAGATTAGATGCTGAGGATTTTGAGATATCTACCATGTTGCCCCGAGATCTGGTGGGTGGAGATAACACGTAGGCGGTTCATGCTTAGGAGTTCCCTTTTAGCTTTAGTTTTAGATTCCTCTTTTCAAACCAGACTTTTTAGATAGCCCCGCTTTGTTGAATCTTAAAAAGACTTCTAATTTATGAAAGAAAAGGGGATTTTGGCCTTTTGTAGTGCCGGGTCCTCGCATGTGGTGTTTTATTTTATGAATATGCTTGCTTGTTTGTGAATGTTTTTTTGTATATGCATGAATGAATGTCAACGCTAATGCACGTGGTTAATGTATGTAGGCAACACCGGTTTTGAGGAATTTCCTTTAGCTTTTTCCTTTTTGATGTCGATCCATAATGAGCGCTTTAGGGTCTTTCTCCGCACCATTCGAGGACACAATTAGCGGAGGATTGAGAGTTTTGGTCTGCGGGGTCTTCAGCACCTCACTTCCAGGCTTGTGAATATGGCCTTCATTCGTGCTGCTCTGAAGTTTTGGGATCCCACCACTCATGTCTTTCGCTTTGCCGACTTCGAGCTTTGCCCCTTGGTTGAGGAGTTTCATGCTATCCTAGGGCTTTCTTTTCCGAAGGAGTCGACGCCAATATCCCCCCTAAGACTATCCTTCACCTTTCCTTCTTTCCATTTTGGAGGTGAGGATAAACTAAAGGGTTTATGGAACTTGGAGTCTTGTGGGCGCTTTTTGTCAGCTCCCCTTGATGTTGGCGGCTTCCGAGTTGAAGCTGTCCTTAGCTGGTGTGAGAATACACCCAGTAGTCATCTAGCTTGGCCCTCGATGGTGACTCTACTTCTTCTAGCGGAGTTCTTTGTGGGGTTGGAGCGATTGCGCCTTTTTGCTTACTGTCGGTCATTAACCCACTCTCTACAGGCCTTTCTCCTGCAGCTTTAGCCTTGGCTGAGAGTTTGGTCCACTTAGATGCTGCTTTGGTGAATCAAGATTTAGTAGGAGACCATTTTTCTTTAATAGAGGTAATTCTCTTTCCTCATCTCTTTCTTTCATGATTTTCATTGTTTGTTTAAACGAATGGGTTAATGTAGGTATGGCTGTTGGAGAAGCTTCATTTGACTGTTGATCCACGCTTAGGGAAGGCTCGATACCTCCCTTCGCATTATGGTCCTAGAGGTTTCACCAGAAAGGACCATCGTTTGCTGAGCGAAGGCGCTTGGGTTGAGATTCTGGGCTCCTACTGAGCTTCTGAGGTTCGTTGGCTCAGTCCTTGGTTGGAGATTCCGTTCATGGCTATCGATGTCCATGATTCCGGTGTTTCGCTAATGGGGCTGTTTTGTGTTACGTCCTATTCCCCTTCTCGTCTGTGCAGGTAGTATGGGCGTTAGCAACGGGTTCCTCGGTCTATATGCTTGACCCGTTTTCACGACTTCGGTCCTGACACACCTGACGCAATACAGAGGCTTTGGACACATGCTTGAGTTGTTATACTGGTTTACATTGCCTTGGAGACCACAGACACTGACGAATTCTACCGTGGATGGCTTGGTGAGATCAAGGTTCTCCCCGATGCTGATCAGCACTTTATGGTGTCTCGTGAGTGGGAGAGAGATGAAGATGGTTTGGACCCCCTTCCCCATACTTCGAGGAAGCGTGCCCGGTGGAATGACTAGCACCCTTAGATCTTATTTGTTTTCGTCATTTGTGTTCTGATTCTTTTTTTTTACTTATCCTTGGATTGCTCTTGACATTATGGAATTTGTCGAATTTTATTTTATTTACTTGCGATATTCTGTATGCACACATTCATATAAACATAAACATAAATCTTTGCAAACATAACACATTTCATTGAACGATTTTAAAAGGGAACAAGTTTTCCAACGATTTGAGTCCTACCACCAGTTAGCCTAGAGCAGGTTTTCTAACTCGCGGTCCCTCTATTCCTCACCTTATCCTAATTTTTGCCTGAGTCGCCCTTCACGGGTTTTCAACTCAGCAGACATTTTTGGTTTTTATACATGAATGGTCTTAATTTTTGCCCAAACAACCAAGTGCCATTTGGCGGACTGGTTTCTCTCTTTTTTGGTGTACCGCTTTTGTAAATTTATTTCTTTTACTTTTACACGTGGTAACGCTTGAGCTTATCTTGATTGATTGGATTGACGAACTCGTTTCCATCCATGTCCATGATCTTGGTAGCTCTTATGCTCAAGATTTTCTTAATGAAATAAGGGCCTTCGCAGTTTGGGCGAAAATTTCCCCGTTGGTCCACTTTTGAGGGTCTCATTTGTTTTAGAACCAAGTCTCCTACTTTTAACAGTTGGCTTCTGGCCCTAACTTGACTATTGTATGCCTTAGCCATGCGTTGTTGGTACATCTGCAAATGATCCAATGCCTTTAGCCGCTATTCGTCTATCATGTTTAGCTATTCAAATCTGGCCTTTGCCCATTCTGATTCTTCTAATAATGCCTCCAGTGCTACTCGAAGCGATTTCAATTCCATTTCCACCGGTAAAACTACTTCCATCCCATATACTAACGAGAAAGGGGTTTGATTGGTTGGAGTTTTGATGCTTGTCCTATATCCCCATACTGCGAATGGCAACTTATCAGCCCAATCCCTGTAAGTAATGACCATCTTACTCAGGATTTTCTTAATCACCTTGTTGGCTGCTTCTACTGCCCCATTAGCCTGTGGCCTGTATGGTGATGACCGGTGGTGCTCGATCCCATATTTCTTCATTAGGTTTGATGTAGTTCCTTGGAATTGAACTCCATTATCCGATACAATGTGATGTGGGATGCCATATCGGGAGAATATATGCTTTTCAAGGAACTTGGTCATCTTTTTAGCTTTGATGTTGGTGTAAGATTCGGATTCCACCCATTTTGAAAAGTAGTCGACTGCTACTATAATGAAACGATGTCCATTAGTCATGTTTGGCCCAATCTCACCAATAATATCGATGCCCCATGCTGAGAATGGCCAAGGAGTGGATAAGCTATGGAGTTCTGATAGGGGTAGATGACTGATGTCATCGTACATCTGGCACTCATGACACTTTCGTACTTCTGATACACAGTCTGTGACCATTGTTGCCTAATAATATCCCTAGCATTGTATTTTCTTAGGCAGTGCCACCCCATTCATGTGTGGACCGCAGTCTCCCGCGTGCATTTGTCGCATTACCAATAGTGCCTCCTGTTTTGTGAGACATCTCAATAGCATTTCTTCTGATGTTCGTTTGAACAGGTCCCCTTCTACTAGGCGGAACTGTATCGCTAATCACCGTAATGTGGTTCTTTCAGAGTCTGTTGCACCTTCTGGGTTTTCCCCGGTCTGTAAAAATTTGACGATGTCGAAGGACCAATTCCCGATAGCTTGTTGTTCCTCTGTTTCCAATAGGCGACAGTAGAAGGGTTCTTTGGATGTTTGCAGTATAACAGGCTTGATTGATTGAGTTTTAGGGCCTTCCCACATTGATGCTAGTGTAGCAAGTGCTTCTGCCATTTGGTTTTCATCCCTGGGTACGGGTTTGAAGATGCATTTGGAAAATTTTTGTGAGATTTTCCATACTGCTTCCACGTAAAGACGGAGTGATTCTTCTCTTATTTCCCAATCACCAGTGACTTGTTTAATAACAAGAGCTGAGTCCCCTACCAACGATACTTCTTTTACCCGTGCCTTTCGAAGTGCCTCCAACCCAAATAGGCAAGCCTCATATTCTACCCTGTTGTTTGTTACCGGGAATTCCAAACGTTTGGAAAGTGGTATAACTTCGTTTTGTGGTGTTATCAATACAACACCTAGGCCGGCTCTGTTTTTGTTCATTGCACCATCGAAGAACATTTTCCACTCTGCACTAGTGTCCTCTATCAATGCTAGTTGCACATCTGGAAATTCTAGATTTTTAACGTAATCAGAGTCCAAGGGCTGATTTGCCAAAAATTCGGTGACTGCTAGTCCCTTAATGACTTTTTTGGTCACATATTCGATGTCGAATTCAAATAATAGCAATAACCATCGTGAGAGTTTTCCAGCCAGTGTTGGTGATTGGCACAAGTATTTCATCGGGTCTATCTTCGTGATGGCTTTTATCTGGTAAGATTGGAAGTAATGACGCAGCTTTTTTATCAACCAAATCATCATTGTGCAAATTTTCTCCACCAAGGTGTAGCGTGACTCATACTAGAGTAATTTCTTGCTCAAGTAGTACACTACATGTTCACTTTTATCTTTATGTTCTTGCACTAGCATGGCTCCAACTGATGACTCCTCAATTACCAGGTATAGGATCAAGGGCTTTCCAAGTTCTGGTGGGTGGAGGGTGGGTGGGCTTAACAAGTATTGTTTGATCTTGTCAAACACCACTTGGCACTAGTCATTCCAAACTACTGGTTGGTACTTTCAAAGTAGTTTGAAGATTGGCTTGTAGATGGTTGTGAGTCTGGCGATGAATCTGCTTACATACTATAGAGATCCTAGGAAAGATCGGACTTCTTTCTCAGTTTTTGACGTAGGCATGTCCCTAATGGCTTTGGTTTTATTAGGATCCATCTTGATTTCTTTTTGGCTAACTATATGCCCCAGGTGTTTCCCTGATGTAACTCTAAATATGCACTTTTTGGGGTTCAAGCGGAGATTGTATTTCTCGATTCTAATGAGAAACTTGTCTGGGATAGCTGGATGTTCCTCCTTGGTGTTGGACTTCACAAGCATGTCATCCACATAAACTTCCACCTCCTTGTGGATCATATCATGCAGGAGGGTTGTCACTGCTCGCTGATATGTTGCGCCCGCATTTTTCAAACCAAACGGCATTACCTTGTAGCAATATATGCCCCATTCAGTGATGAATGCTATCTTGATCTTATGGGTTATTGCCATTAGTATCTGGTTATAGCCTGAGAAGCCATCCATGAAGGAATACATAGCTGCCCTTGGTGCATTGTCGACTAGTACATCAATGTGGGGTAGGGGGAAATCATCCTTGGGGAGGCCTTGTTCAGATCCCTGAAATCCATGCAGACTCTGACCTTGCCATCCTTCTTTGCTACTAGGACAATGTTGGCTAGCCACGTCGGGTATTCAACAACTTCTAAGAATTTAGCTTGGATCTGCTTCGCCAGTTCAGCCTTAACCTTTTCTGCCCATTCAAGCCTTAAGCGACGCAACTTCTGTTTTACCAGCTTGATTCGAGGGTCAGTTAGGATGTGATGTTTCGTGATCTGTCTGTCCACTCCAGGCATGTCCGCTTATGACCAAGCAAACGCTACCACGTGCCATTTAAGTACATTTGTGATCTTTCTTTTTTCTTCAGGATTCAAATCATTGGAAATTGTCACCATTTTTGGTGACTCATTTGTACCCAAGTTAATTTCATTTAATGATGTATCATGAATGTTAAAGACATTATGTGTATGATCATATGAATGCATGGTGCCATCAACCATAACATCAAACAAGTAAGCAAAATTATCGTACTTCATTGAATGGGCCTCATAGGCAAAATTGTCAAAAACATCATAAATCTTCATTATTACATCATCTATTTCCTCCTCCACAGGTAGAAGGGCTTCAGTTGTTGCAGCAGCAGGTGAGTCAGTGATAGGTTTCACCTCGAGAGTGGTCTGTGCCAAATTTTCAGTGAGGAGCTTGATAGTGCCTATATTGCCTTTCTTCATCAGCTCGTTAACGACCTTGGTGAAAGTTGCCATTGCATCTTCCAGTACTCTGCACTTTCTAGATTCCTCGATCAGAGTTGTAGCTGGGATTGGTTTTTCTTCTAGATCAGCATCAACGAGGGGCTTAATCAGCTTACCGGCCTTGAAGTCAAAGACATCGTTGAATATCTCGAGCCCCTTGACTTCCTCTCCATTCAGGATCATCGGTTCGGGCTCTTCCAGGTATACCTTAGTGCCTTCAGCTTCGCAGACGCTTACCATGTTACAGAACATGGGTCGTTTGTGTTTGTACATCTTCATACTCGGGTGAAACCCAGGCCTAAACCAGGTGTGACAAGGATAAGATCAATGGCCCTAATAATCCCCTGATGGTATTTTCCCAAGCCTTTACCAGGGATAAAACCCTGCTTCTTCATTTGAGCTCTAAGGCTTCCAGGGAAAAAATGATATCCCTTTGGGATCCCACGCTGCTTTTTCTTTTCTTCAATAGCCATTACCACCCTTAGCCCTTGCATTGTTCTCTCTTCAAATGCAGCAACCACCATCATTGATTCCTCATCAGCCTTGATCATCACTGGCATCCCTTTATGAATGAGCTTTATCTTCTGGTGAATAGTGATAGGGACCACCTCTATTGCATGGATCCACGGCCTGCTTAGAAGTAACTAATAAGTTACTGGAATATCCAGCACAGTGAACTTCACATTGGAGGTCACTCCTCTAATAGTGACCTCTGCTTCGAAGCTGCCTACTACGCCCCTCTTCTAATCATCATAGGCTCGGATTACCATGTCAGATCTAGCGAGCATATCCTCCCTTAGCCCTAGGTGAGGTAGGACCTTAAGAGGACAAAGATTGAGAGCTGAGCCATCATCTACCATTACACACGGTATTGCGCGATAAAAAATCTGAACCCGGATAAATAAGGCCTGATTATACAGTCCTTGTTCCTGTGGTAGTTCTAACTGATCAAAAGTTATTGATGGCATCTGAGGGGGGATAATTCCTTCCCCGATAGCAGCACACATCTTGATTACCGAGGTTGTAGGCGTGGTAGGCATTTCCATCAACCTCTTGACGAGGCCCATCCTGTGCTTTTGCGATGTCTCAAGCAACCTCCAAATGTTGTATTTGGCCTGAGTTCCCTTCAATTGATTTATCAAAGGGTCTATATCTAGCATATCCTCATCCAACTTTGGGGGTAGAGGTGGCTCAGGCTGTTCCCTCGCTATTTCTTCCGGTCTAGAGTCATTGAGCTATACAACCTCATCCCTTCTAAAGACTCTTCCACTCTGAGTAACCCTTAATACTCCATTATCCATCACTCTTGTTTCCCTGGAATTGACCCAAGGGTATTAGTTGTATCCATCCTCGGCTTGGCCACGTCGCCCCTTCAACTTGTAGGAATCCAAGCTATAGGCATCTTCCCACTAGAAATAATCTCTCCCTCAACCGAGGTTCCTTCTTCGGGTTTCCTCTTCCTTCTTGACTTGGGGACATATGCATCGAGATCAATTAGCACCCTTGCTAGTGCTTTCCCAGATTCCATCTTTATTGCGTTGTTCCGTGATTCACCCCCCTCTACTAAGAACACTTCTGCCAAAGGATCATCTTCGGGGCCTTCATCTTCATCAACCACTGCATTTACCTCTAGATTTGACCGATATAGCATCACTAGTAAAGAATCCGTGGGTATCCGTAATCCTACTACATGGAAATTATGGTGCTTGGTTGTTATCTCCCTATCGAGATGATGAGTGTGAAAAGATAACTCATCAAAATCTGGAACTGCCAGTCTTGCCAAGTGATAGCGATACCAATCCCGGGATCCCCCTATTATCAATTGTACTACAAAAAGCTCAGATGGTCTTGGTGCCAGCACTAGATAGATAAACATCCACCGCTTTATGTAGCCGGTGAGCGATTCTCCTTCCCTCTGTACACAAGCAAGCAGATCTCGCATGGTTCATTTCGGAGGTTATAAAAATGCGAACTCCGTCTAAAACTCTGTGGTGATGTAGTTCCAATTTCTCTTAGTCTCAACTGACTGCATTTCGTACCACTGACTTGCTACTCCCGCTAGAGAGCACATAAATAGTGTAGCTATCATATCTTGAGAAAGACCCTATGCTCGATACAGGATATAAAACTTGAACAAGTGGGAAGATGGCGCATCATTTCCGTAAAAAACTGACATACCAACTAAGCTAAAACTAGCCCTCGGGACTTCTTCCCATTCTTTGATCACTCGATTGCTTGACTCAGATTCAAGCATCTCTATTGCATCGTTAGAGTCCATCCCTGACTTAATCACCATCACATACTCCTCTCCTTTGCCGACTGGTGCTTCTCATGACAATTCATTCCCTACGTGAAGCGACATAGGTTTCTGGCCGGTAAATACCGGTATCCCGGCAAAGTTGATCTCAACAACTTTAATCTTCCCCCTGCACCCTCGGCGGTTCGACTCTTCCTCCAGAATCTTCAAAACCCAATTAGGATCACTTCCCGACCCAACCATCATCATGAATTCTCCAAGCCCTTCAGATAGGCAACTCAAGACCTTCCGCTCATCTAGCCCCAAGTTGATCATTCCTACCTTCGCCTCAAAACTCAGCAAAGGGTTGCTCTTCATGCTGGGCTTGAGTGCTAGCTCATGGATAACCTTATTAGCCACCAACTTCTTAATGGCTTTTAACAGCTCCTTGTAGTTATTTATGCGATGTCCCACGGCCACATGATAATGGCAATAATTATTCTTCTCTTCCGACCTAGGAGGGACATGTTTCTTCAAGCTCTCTAACTGATTAAGTTCACGTAGCTTGGTGAACAAGAATCCCAAATTAGGAGCATATGGTGAGATGCCATGATATTCTTTCTTTGGTAACCTAACAACGGTTACCTTCTCTTCATTCACCAATTGTACTACTGGTTGCTTCGCCTTCACCTGCACCGGATTAGAATCATTCTTTCTATAATAGGGCTTAGCAACCTGTTGCCCCATCTCCACCTCCATGGCATCGTAGCGCTCTATCTTCTCAGCCCGTACAAAAACCTCCTAATAACTATGGAAAGTCTCAGACCCCAGCCTCTTCCGGTAAGATGGTAGTGCACCATCTAAGAGCTTTATGATCATTTCTGGCAAAGATAGGGGAGACTATAAGTGTACTTACATGGCCATCCATCTCTCGAAATAGGGCTTGAAGTTCTCCCCTGGTTGTTGCTTCACCGCCTCCAAATTCTGCATCGTGGTGATTATCAGAGTATTGAACCCATAATGATCTACCATCGCCTGGGACAGATGTCCCCAGTCATAGGCTATATCCATCGGCAAGTGACTATACCACTCATTTACCGGGCTTCCCAACATAACAATAAACAGTTTCGCCATCATTCGATCACTAAATCTCAAAGATCTCATCATATTCTAATAATGCGCAATATGCACACGAGGATCGATGTTGCCTACGTACTTCTCAAATTGGGGCATAGCAAAGGTCGGTGGTAAAGTATCCTCATCCCGAACTGTGGGTTGCACTGGGATTGCACCACTCTGCCCCTACACATAAGTAGCCAAGAACTGTCTCTAGAGTTCAGCCATTCCAGGCTGTTGAAGAATATTGTTTGGGGCCTCCGAGAAACCTCCATACTACAAATTCTGGTAGTACTACCCCTGACCCTGGAATGTCTGAGAGGGTCCGCCCTAGCTAGGCACTGTAGGCTGAGCCATCCCTTGAATAGAGGGAATGTAATTAGAAGAGGGCTTAATCTCTGAAGACCCTACTGCCCTTGGTGCAAACGAAGCATGCCATGGCTACCCCGGGAAGAACTGGCAGCCCATCTGTGGCTCATACACTGTTTGCGGCTGACCTTTCCCAGAACCAAACTGATAGATGTTAGGGGTAACTGCTGTAGAGCTCGGAAATACAGCAACGAAAGATGACGGTCCTCCCGGTAGGCTTGTGCCACTGACATTTGGCACTACATCATTTGCCCTCTGCTCGGGCTGTCCAATCCTGATACGGTGGTCAAGGATTAATGCAAATTGCTCACTATTGGCGAAGGCATTCATTGCAGCCGCAATCTCGGTGCTCAACAACGATTGGTTGGCTGGTGGGTTCTGACCCACCCCAAGAGTCTTCTCGTTGATCACATTCTCTTCCTATTGATCAGACATGTTGCGGAAATTGCGAAGAGTGTCTTGATCTGAATCCGAGCTAGAGTCGGTGTACGAAACTCCTTCCTGATGAGCCATGACTGGAGACAGATGGGTCAACTAGCCAGAAGCCCTGTTCCAAGTTTTCTAATAGAGTGGCTTTTTCCTAGCTGACATACACAAGGAGATCATTAGGGAATGCATGTAAAATCATGATGCGTGATTGATGCGTGAGATGTTTAATGTGCCATGATGTAAGATAAACTTACACACAAAAAAGAACAGAATTGTTAGTCCATGCGATGAATGAAGGTCCATTGGTTTTGAGATCTGTATCCTATCCTTGGGACAACGTAAAGTGGAATGATGTAGTGAAGTGGCCTAATTACCCATGTGGTGATAGGTTAAAGGTTCGAGAGCTAACTCCCTTTATGTTTGAGTAGGCTGTGTGACGAACTCTAGTGCAAGGTATTCCCTAAATGTATGGAGAAAAATACCGTAACACATAAATGAATGTTTTAGTTATTTTACCCCTATCGGGCCAAAGTCTTAGATGTCAGTAGACATCATCACTAAAGGTATGTAGTGATGCGTGAGCAAAAGTTTACCGTATAAGGGCTTGGGTTAGGACATCAATTGGGATATCCTTTGTGTTCAAGTTTACCTAAGGTAGGTTTTTGGTGAATACGAGTGCCCTAGAAGGGCGGTAATTCGGATGCCAAATGGGCATCGTGCCGAGATTTTGGTAAGTCATGTGGACATCACGCAAGTGATGCAACATGATTCTAGTTGGTTTCAGGTCATCCTAAGGGGACACAATCTCGAGTGCCGACTAAATTCCTACGTATGAGTGACATCAAACCATGTTTTGTATCAATAAGTGTGTGCGTTTAAGTGTCTGCATGAAAATTCATGGTTAGCATGGCACATTTGTACAATGCATGATAAATCGAAAAAACCGTAAACACTTGGCACATAGCACACATTATCTTTCTTCCAACCATACAACTCCCACGGATAGGGTTTTTGGCCAGTCTCTATCCTAAGTTTGGTTCATCTTAGTACCGCGAGGGTACTAAGGAGCGCACCTGTAGGAAAATATAATGCATGATCGCGTGTTTGGGTAACACCCTAGGGAAAATGCCAATGGTTTATTTACATAAGGGTTTAAAAAATGGGTTGCTGATGTAGAAGGTTCTTGTTGCACTGAAATACAATCCAAGCCTCTCCCCAAATAGGTTCTAACGAGAGAGGTACATGCGATATGGCAACAAGTGCTCCACTCACTCAAGTACTATCTTTTCTCAAGGAGGTAGATTAGTACAAGAGAAAGCTTCGCGGTAATAGGGGTACCTTAGACTTATGGCCTAATCCCTTCTACTACAATGCGTTATTATGAATATGTCAAAATTAAGAGAAAATGGAATAATGTGATTAATAATTTTTGGCACTTATCCAAAATCTAAAACCTTTGAAAAACAAGATTTAGAAAAAATCCCCAGCAGAGTCCCCACTGTGAGCGGGCAACATGGAGCGGTGGACCGAGAGCGCGCAGTTTCATAGGCACGGTCCATCACAGTGTTTGAAAAAAAAGGTGCACCGGGTCGGGGACCTGAAAAAAAAGGTTGAAAGAGAAAAAGGTGAAAAACGTTTAAGATCGGTTCGAACCTGAATCAACTATCTCTTAGTGTGGAGTCACCACCTGGATTAGCTCTTTCCAAGAATTAGAGTCCTGTGAGGCTTAACGTCTGGGGGACGGCCCACCAAGATACAGAGATTCGGGTCTGGGATAAGTTGCTTATTTCTTAAGTGATCACAATATATTAAATCTACAGAAATCGTGTTCTTTTAATTGCACATAATCGCACTTATGTCATTTTTGAAGTTTGTATGCATGATTCACGTATTGCGAAATAATAAATCATTCACAAAGCGAAAAAATAAACATCCACAAAACAGTAAGTAAATGCGAAAAGTAAAAGTGAAAAATGGAAATTACAAGGCTTAAAAAATCAAGGGATGCAACCGCCCGCTAACCTTTTAATTACATTTCCCAAAAATTGAAATTGTGATACCCGAAGGAAAATTAAAGTCTTAAACATACATCTAATCCTAATCTACCTGCATCCACAAAGGTTAGCACAGGGGATAGCACGTATGTTCGATTTTGAATTCAGCGAGGCCCGTGTGGCCTAAAAAAAGATCGCGATATGGTGTTTGTTATTTAAATAAAACCATTCATTTTATTAGCACATTGGTTGCTCATTTTAATTAATGAAATTGCTCGCATGGTAAAAAGTGAGGCCTGTTATCCGGGAATATATTTTATTCCTTTCGTGGGGGTGTTCTAACATACATCTCATTTTAATAAAGAAAAAGATGAAGAAGAATTACAACAGTTAAAATAAAATAAAAGAAGCGAAAGTCCTAGGTTCACAGAAGAAATCAGAAGAAGAAAATTAAACACTGAAAGTACGGGAATTGCAGTTCTAGGAACTCAGAGGCTTACCCTTACTGAACGAATCCACTTCGAAGAAATCCAATCGGTCCTTGAGAAATCCTCCTCGTCTTTTTGTTTAGATAAAAATGTTGTAGTAAAAATGCAAAAATGTTTGTTTTAATTCTTGGAAGCAAAGGTCGTTCTAAAGCTACATTTTTTATCTGATAGTTTTCGAGATCCTCAACATCGAAAATGACTCGACTGTTTATAGGAAAATCCCGAAAATCCGAAAAAGGTAAGATTTTCCGGTAAGGGGTCTCGCAGGAAAAAAAGTCCAGCGACGCCCCTCGCCGGGACTTTGGCGAGGCAGCCTCGCCAATCTCTTTGGCGAGGCTCATGCCATCGCCAATCACCAATCGACCAAGTTTACGCGAACAAGTTTTTGGCACATTAATATATAGCCAAACTCTTTGTGAAAAAGTTATTAAACTTATCAGTAGAAAAGTGGCGAACAGCCAGCATGCTGGGAGGGTTTATGATCCCTTAATAATGATGATCTGACTAGACTAGTCAACCTAGAACAGGGGGAACTTCCACCTCTCATATGGTGCACCCAGCTCCTACGACCTTTTACCAGTTCAGGGCAGGACAGAGTCAGTTGAACAGCAATCAGGCTCAAATTGGTTAACCAGGATATAACTTTGCCAATCCTTTCCAGTAGCAATCCGAGAATTAATTCTTCCCTGGGCAGCTTGGCTAGCCAGTATTTGCATTAAGGCCTTTTTACCAAGGAATGACCTAGCAGCCTATTCCTAGTTTGAGTACATCAATTAACTCACAATTCCAGGGACCTCAGCCGCCAATTTCGCTGTCTTCCCCAGGGGCAATATGGCATTTATCCAAGTACTGGGAATGCCATCCTCCAATAACCAGGAATGGCGAGTTGTGGCAACAGTTCTTGGCCACTCACGGTGGTCATCTCATAAACACATACCCTGCGTAACCGATAATCAGGGATGAAGACAGCTTGCCCCCAAATTTTGCAAATCCATAGTTTGAAAAGCATGTGGGCTCTAGAGACTCGCGTGCTCACTTAAAGCATTACCAAACAATATGAGGGCATTAAGGGTCAGCGAACAGATAATGGCTAGGCTCTTCGTCATCACCTTGGGCTACCCAGTCAATGAATGGTATAACCACCTTCCGTTGGACATAGTTACTGATTGGAATAGCCTTACTCAAGCTATAATGGGGCATTATGGTTTCAACTCTCAAATGGAAACCATGATGCAACATTTGTAGGCTATAAGGCAAGAGCAGAGAGAAAGCTTCAAATCTTACTATGCGCATTGAATAGCCATACAAGTCAGGCTTTGAGCTCGCTTAACTCTACCAGAGATGATAACCAAGCTTCAAGATGGTGCACTGCCATCATACAGAAACAAGTTTGGATCGAACATCTTTTTGAGCTATCAAGAAGTGTTTGAGAAGGCTGACAGGATGGAGCACTTTGAATCCATGGACACATCTAGGGGGTACTAGTACCAAAAGATAACCAAAGGATGATGATGTAATAAAATTAGCTTTTAGCTACTTTGCCCATAAGGCTTTTGAATTTTTGAATAAATTGAACTTTGTTTACTTGCCTGATATTATATTGATGACATCATACATTCTCATAAGCATATACATAATGTTTTTAGCACATGTGACACATCATGTCATGATATTAATTTGGGTATAAATGGATCCCCTACAATTACAATATATTCAAATGATTTGACTATTGAGAGAAAGTGAGAGACAAACTAACGTAGTTAGACAAAGCATGATAGAATTTGCTTGATCCTACAAAGACGTAAGATTGACAGAAAGATCTCCAAGTACGAAACATCCACTGACTATTAATTCAATCAATAAAAGGAATGAAGCATGCAAAGTTCAAAATGATAGAAGCTAGAATAAGGCCAAATTGTCAACAAAGTAAATTGAGGTCAAATAATTGATGCAACATCGAAGACACAAAGAAGGGGTTAGAACACATCAACTACTTCATTATATGGGCAACCAACACTTACGAGCCGATCATTACACTATGGAATATGAGTTGTTCACCCCCAATGGAATCAAGCTACATTTTATACACCCAATGGAGTTGAAGTCTCTAATACCAAATTCATTAATGATCAAACACTAAGACTCATCATCGCATGTATCTCAAGCTAGCAAAATGGCATGGGCACCAACCAATCGATCAGAAATGCTGAACGAGACAACAATTAAAGTCGTGGACATGGACAGTGACCGATCTATCAAATCAACCAAGTCTTGCAAAATTGCTATCACGGATAAGTGAAAGAAATAAATCGGTAAAAAGCAATACCAATAAAAAATAAATTAGTATGTCAATTAACACTCTATTAATTGAGTAAAAATTAGGGCCCCTTTTTAAAGCACAAAAAGAATAGTCCGCTGAGTTGAAAACCCGAAAAGGGCGGCTCTGGCAAAACTTAGGACATCGAGATAACCACATTGGTTAGAAAACCTAAAAAGGCTGATTGATGGCAGGAGTCAAATCATTTGAAACATTTATACCCCTTTTAAGTTCATCAATGAATTGTCATTTTTGTTGAATCTTTATGCATATGCTCATTTTGACTTCTTGCATGCTAATATCGCAAGTACACATCCAAAAATAAAAAAATAATAAATAAAAGAAAGAAAAAAATGAGTCTACTAGATTGAAAACCTGAAAGGGCGGTCAAGGAAAAAATTAAGACAAGGTTCAATAGATAGAAAATCCGTAAGGCGGTCTATGCAAAAATTAGAACCCAATAAATATCAAATTCATTATCTCCTCCTCTGAACAGTACGTGACATCATATACTTCCAACACTTCAAGAAAATAGCTTCCAAGCAACCATCGCCTACACATTTCAGAATCAACGACTCATCCAAACACTCTTCAAACCAGATCCAAGCTTTGAACTCGAATCTGATTCAACGAACCCATGGTCGTCGCTCTAAGGAACTCATCCATGGAATCTCCAATAAAACAAATCCTAGGGGTAACCATGCACCAGCACAAGAGAAGGCTCTTCAATGAATGAAGCCCATAACGCCTACAACAGATGAACATACATCATATGATAAACATTGTCCATGTATAAAATCATGAAAACATTACATACGCATCACGTCATTTGCATATAGAGATGATGCTAAACTAGGGCAATACCATTCTTGTAAACAAGAAACTCCACCTTCACTTAAGGAACCTACAAACTCTAAGAAAGACGATGGCCCACTCAAGTCTAAAGTCAACATTGCAACATCACAAAAGCCTCCTAAAATAATGGAGCAAACACAGGGTGAGTACGAGTATAGTGATAATCAGATATTGGTAAGCTGTGTAGTCAAGATGGGATCCATCGCTCCTAATATATCAATATAATGGGAGATGTACATTAGGGTCCCTTGTTGAAGTGACACACTCATAAACTTCTGATCAAAGCATAAGATTTATAGAATGAGTTTCTAGTCAATCAAGATACATAATGGCTGAGTGGTGCTCTTCGTGAACAAGTTTATTCCAGGATAGCTACGGTTATTACATGATCTAACACTTATTCCAAGCATAATAAACTAGATGGTACTTATCCTGATGGAAGGAGTGTATTTTATTGGTTACTACTGCAGAACCGGATCAACTGACAGTCACGTGACATTCCGATTATTGGGGGATCATGGGCCTTTGCTAGAAAGCCCATTTGATTGTCAAGAGCTATTGGGTTCCATATCGGTCTGGAACACTAAGCCTTAAGGTTCCCAGACGGGAAGCCAAGTTTAGGTTAACCTCTAGCAACTCCATACTTTGAGGTCACACACTTTGGGTCTTTATCGGACTATGAAAAGAACCTATAGACTGGGTCTATATCGAAAATACAAGTTATTAAATCAGTGAGAAGAATTACTAATTGTTTGAACCAAATTAATAATTAAAAGGAATTATGAGAAAATAGGGAAAGTTAATTAAAGCGGGCAAGGGAATTTTTCCAATTATGAGTGGGCCCCGAAAATAACACTGGTTGTTCAAGGTGGGGCCTGCGCAGTTGCCTTGAGAGCTTAAAAGCTCGCGGGTTGCAAGCATTGCATATGGCAGCGCTTGCGAGTGCCAAAAGCTTGGGCTTACGATAAATGAGGGAAGCCCGCTAGGGCTTAGGGCTTCCCTCATGAGGTTCACGGGTCACCCTGACCCGCGCGACTAACCAGATAAGCATGGGATGGGTTCATCCCATCCCATGTAGAGTTATAGGGGGAGTCTAACACTCCCCCATTTTTCCCTATAAATAGGCTTCAAGCCTCTCATTATTCACACACCAGAAAAAGCTTAGAGGTATTTTCTCTCTGATTTCTACTCTCTTCTTCTTTTATTGTGAGAGATCCTTCATGAGTTTCTCTAAATAAATTGAAGAGTTCTTATAGAAGGCTCTAAGTTTAAGTGACCCTTCAGGATTATTTTCGGGTTGATTTTTCGAGTAGTCTAGCAGGTGCTGTCAATCGACAAGTTCTACCACTTTGAGGTTTTAGTCGGTGGTGTGGATCAATCATAGAGACTCTCCTAGTTTGGAAGGTTGTGCTATCAGAATTACTCAAAGGGAACACCGTTGCCAAAAGAGAGATCAAGCATGCATCAACTGGTAATGCTTTAATCTTTAGATGCTTTTCTTTTATATGTTTTATAAACCTAATAGCATTTATGGAACATTTTAACTTAGATTATTTTAATCCTAACATGCTCAGGAGATCCTCAAGTTAATTTTAAGTTTTTGATTTTCACCTTGCAACTTATGCATGTTCAATTACTTATCTTGATTAACTAACTCTTCCTTGATCACAGAGTTGAGAAACACTAAGGAGGTTGAACTTTAGTCCATCAATCAATGAGACTTCATTTATTTTGATTTCAGCTCTTATTACTCCTTTTCGTATGATCTTTCCCTTTCTGTTATTGCCAAAGCTTACGCTTATGCACTTCATTCTCTACATAGAAATGAATGAGCCTTCATTTCCTGTCATATGCCTTGAGCATCCACTATCAACATACCATAACGTTTGACCTTCGATTTACCTAAGGCTTACCCATAAAAGGAAAGGGTTAGAACCTTCCAACCTACTTTCCCTCAGTTTCAGGCGCATTGAAAACTAAATCAAGCCATGTATAATAATCATAATATCCCTTTCTATGCCTGTACACTATGCTCTTGTGATTCTTCTTTCCACATAAGTTGCATTTAATGTTAAACTTCTATTACCTAGGTTAAACAGATCTTGAAGTCTTTCCACCTAAGGAACTCTTCTTCTTTACTACACTTTTGAAGGTTGCTTTTGGAAGAGATCATACAACATGAGATTGTCCTTGCTTCTTGAGGTATTGGCTGCATTTGAGTAGTTGTATCATATGGACTACTTCTATCTTGAAGCTTATCTTTGTGGTTGAGGTCTTCCCTGACCTCAGGGTCTAATCATCTTTGAGCTTCATCTTGCTTTTGAGAATGACTTTATCTCGGAGGCTCTAGCCTTTGAGGTTGATTTTTCCTCAAAGCCTTCGGTTTCAGAGGTTGTCCAGATTTTAGAACCTCCACTTGCTTCTCAGATTTGCTAACATCGAGAAGAGTTATTTTATCTGATATATGTCCTTCAATTATCATAACTCTTTTGTTGACTTCAGCTACATTTACTCCTATAAGAAGAAACTCTCTCTCATGCTTCTCAACAACAGTCTCGGGTTCAATCTGCCTTTTGTGAAGTGTATTCACAATGTAGTTTTTAGCTCAATCATGAGTTGAGAACTCTTCAAGATCCTCTTTAAGAAGTTTCAGATGCTTTCAATTTTTCTTTACCATGTTGTAGACATCCATAATAACTTGCATGATTTTGTTAAGAATTTTGGAGTTCAAATTTACCTCATAATTTAGCCAAGAGTGGATCTTGGATGGTTGCCTTGAGGAAGAGGCTCCTTTTGCATCACTACCAGACTCGATGATGAAAGCAATGTCATCCACTACCATGAAGCAAATCTATGCAATCTCCTCATCGATGGTTGAGGTTTCTAGAGATGCTTCTTCTTCACTATCACTCCATGCTATGACCATATCTTTCTTCCCTTTGTCTCTTTACAGCTTGGGATAATTGGATTTGATATGTCCTTCTTGATGGTGTTCAAAGCATATCAGGTTCTTTGACTGATCATGCTTCTGCATATCATCAGTCTTGGGTTTTCCTTTGGAGAAATCCTTCTTTAGAAGACTCTACTTCTAAGGAAAACTTCCTCTCTTCTGAAATTTCTATGGGAATTTCCCACCTTTTCTCATGAACTTTCTGATTTTTCTAGCCATCATGGCCATTTCTTCATCATCTTCCAATGATCCTTCATCTCTAGATTCAACTTTGAAGATCATGGCTTTCTTTCCTTCAACCTTGCCCTTATCCTTCTTCTAGAAGCTTTGCATGGAGATCTCATGGGTAATGAGTCTAATGAGCTCATCATATTTGTAAGTGGTGAGATCTTGAGCTTCTTCCATGGCAGTCTTCTTTGCTTGCCATTCCTTTCTTAGACTCATAAGGATCTTCTTGACTTGTTTGTCTTTTGAGAACTATTTGCCAAGCCTCTTCAGTTAATTTATGATGTTGGTGAACTTGGAGTTCATGCTGGAAATGAACTCATTCTCCTCCATTTTGAACAACTCATAGTAGTAATGGTTCTATTTGATTTAGAACTCCTTGACCTTATCGGTCCCTTTGTAAGTCACTTCTAATTCCTTCCAGATTTCTCTTACTCTCACGCAACCTAAAATTTTGTTATCTTTTGCAGCATCTAATGTACAATGAAGATAGTTAATAACATCGGCATTACTTTGAAGTTTCTTCATATCAGCATCATTATATGCACTTTCAAGTTTAGGGGCGATCACATCATCTACAGTCACTATAGGAGTGTGTGGCCCATTGGCAATAGTAAGCCATGCATACATATCATGCATACACTCCCCCTCAAGTGCAACTAGATATGGACCACTTACCACTTGCCAAACATACCTTAGCCTATATCCTTAAAGGCTCAAGGTCATCAATGGGTTTAATCTCTTCACTAGCCCAATTTAACCATGACTTGCCAACTATTAAGCTTTGTTCTTTCTCATATATAACGTAGACAATTTGTGAGCCTAGAGAGTGTTGGGCTTCATAGCTTGAGTGATCATACAAGTGGTGTTCAACATATCTAACACAAACCTAATTAGCTTTTATATATATGTTATTATGTGTGTGTGTGTGTGTTCATTGATATGATAAGACAAAGTCTATGGCTATTTCATAGCGTGAAAGTGCAAGGACATAATGGGAGCTATGTGGAGTGAGAACTGCACACACGTGTTATTATGAAATGTCTAAATACCTCAAGTCATAGTTTCATTGAAACTGGACATCAATGAAGTGGACAGGCTATCATGTATAGGCTTACTCCTTAGATTGGATCCAAGAAGCCAATCTCACAAACTAAAGGTGGGACCTTGAGTTAACACAAGTATGTATTCAAGTATTATATTGGAGACTACTATAAAATAGACATTTGAAAATAACTATATCCATGTGTCAGTGTCACATCTTATTGCAATAGTAGTATGAGTATCCTTAGACCTGAGATACTTGCTACCTTGTATATGAATTACCATACTTTGGGTCATACTTATTCATTCCCTTATGATTAAGATGATACGGGTGATTATGGGTACACTGATGCTCGTTCATTAGTAAGCCTAGTAGTCAAGATGGGATCCATTGCTCCTGATATAGTGATATAATGGGAGTTGTAGCTTAAGGCCTCTTGTTGAAGTGACACACTCATAAACCTCTTATCAGAGTATGAGATTGATAAAACGGGATTCTAGTCAATCTCGATACATAAAAGCAAGTGGTGTTCTTCATGAACAATTGTAATTCCTGGCTAGCTATGGCTATTACATGAGCTAACACTTAATCTGAGCTCAATAAACTAGATGGTACTTAACCTGATGGAAGGACTATATTGTACTAGTTACTATTGTAGAATAGGATCAAGTCACAGGTACGTGACATTCCGAGTATTGGAGGATCATATGCCTTTGCTAGAAAGCCTATTTGATCATCTAGAGTTATTAGGTTCTATATCTGTTTGGAGAACTGAGCCTAAAGGTTCTTGGATGGGAAGCCAAGTTTAGGTTAACCTCTAGTGGCTCTATACTTCAGAATCCTATACGGTCATACACATTGGGCCTTCACCAAACTGAATAAAGAACTTATGGATGGGGTCTATGCCGAGAATAAAAGGAGAGTCAAACTCATCTTGGATGGACCATTAATTGGTCGGACAAATAAATAAGTGGGAAAGGAAAATATTCAAAGTGCGGAGCAAGGGAATTTTTCCCGTTATGAGTGGGCCTAGTGTTCACGGGTTGTTTACGTGTTCATTGGAAAAGTGCTCGCAAGCTGGGTTTATGGGAGGACCCGCTAGCCCGTGCTTGCGGGGCAAGGCAAGCTAAACGGGTTTGCCTTGCGTGGCATACACAGCCGCCTAAGAAGGTTATGTGTACGCGGGTTAGATACGGGGAGCATGGAGCTTTGCAGGTAGCCACGTGTGTGGGATGGGTTTTCACCCATCCCACATTGCTAAATGAGGAGCAAATTTTGCTCCCCTTCTCCTATAAATAGGAGTGTTCCTCCTCCCTTTCAAATCACTTCAACTAAGCCTTCCTTCTTAGTTTTGACTCCTTTTTCTTACAAGTTTTTGCGAGATCCTCCATGAGTTTCTCTAGCATCCGTAAGAATTCTTTTGAAGGCTTATTCTTATTTTGGAAAGTTCCTTCTTAGTTATATTTTTGGGTTGGTGTACGAGGGGTTTAGCAGCCACTTATTAACTGATGAGTTCTCCCTCTATGTGAGGTTTTGGTCGGTGGGGGTCAATGTGGACTTATCATAGAGATCATCCTAGTTTGGAGGCTTATGCTAACAGAGTGTTGTTTGATTGTTCTAAGGGATCGACGCACCATATCAAAGAAAGGCACTCATCAACTAGTAATGCTCTAAACTTAGATGCTAGGTTTCTTTCAATAAGTTTTATAAACCTATAGCATCTATGGAACATTTCAATTGAGATTATGTCAATCATTTCATACTAAGAAGATCTTCTAGAGTTAATATTAAGTTTTGAATCCGCCATGCTAGTTCGCATGTTCCTTCACTGCCTTAATTAACCAACATCTACTCCACTTATATACTACTCTTTGTTCTTGTATGTTTTCGATGTGGGATAACCCACATCTCCAACACTATTCTATTACAAACTTAATAAAATTTTGGTATAAATCTAGTAGGAACCAAGTAAAAACCTAGTAGTAACCGAATAATAAAATGGTATAAACCTTGTTTCTATGAAATATAAGTTTTCCACTAGGTTTTACCTGATTTCTAATAGATATCAAACACTTGAAAAAAAATAAAAATGAGAAAAAAAACCTCTAAAATTGCATGTCAAAAAAATAAATGGTTCGACAGATAGATGTGAACTAAATGGTTCGAGAGATAAATGCAAATTTCACATGAACAATAAGGGGAGTGTAAGATTGGATTTCGATGGTTGTGTGTAACTTATTTTTTTGAAATTAAAGTAATTCTTACTTAAATATTAGTTTTACGTGCCAAAACTTTAGCTGAAAATTAATGGGAGGATTAGACCAATTATGTAAATTGTCCTCAATAAATATTACTCTCCCTGGTTCCTAAAACTAGTAATTTTAGATTTTTTACCTTGTTCCTTTTACTTGTCATTTTAGAATATCAATGCAAATTTCAACAATTTTTTCCTAATTTACCTATATATTAATTAGGAAAGAAGTTAAATGTAAATAAAGTTATAAGTTAATAATTAAGAAGATAGAGAATTTCAATTTAAAGTAAAAATAATAAATTAGTCAATTTAGTAGTGCATTAAATGTCTTGTTGATTTTGATAAAAATTTTAAACTGACTAGTATTTTCTGTATTTAAGAAATGGAGAGAGTATAAAATATGGGTACAATCATTAACTTAAAATATTAAGTGGAGAATCCTCGAAACTGCACCTGAAAAGCATTAGCAACAGAGTAGAGAATAATTCTCAAATTTTTTTTCAACAAAAAAGACCTTTAGTAATGCACTAGCTATGGACATCTCAACTAGGTTGGCACCCCCAATTAGCTTGCAAATCCGCAAGACCAAAAATAAATAAATATCAATAAAATAGTGGTGATACATGAGGAGAGTATACTTCTCAATTACAAGAAAGTAAGATCAACAAGTCTAACTAAATGTCCGATATCAAAAAAACTAAATTGCCTATTTTAACAAATAAAGAGAAACCAGCAACGACAAAGACTAGAGGTGAACACATCAATATTGGTTTCCCCATTGTGAAATACACAATTGTTATGTCGAGATCACAGAGACCATGATATGTGAAACTACAGCTATGTAGCAAACTCTGTGGGTAGCCCTTCTCTAAAGTATGAATACCATGCTATAAAAAACCATATGGAGAGACTAAATGAGTAGAACATAAGCACATGTTCCATAGTATCTGACTGTTGACCAAACGAGCAATGCTCATCTAAAATGTCTCAGCATCCCCTTTGTAGTAGGAATGTTTTTCGTTAGTAACCTTAAGTGAAAAACTAGCCATGCAAAAAATCGTATCTTCGGTGGAAGCAGTGCAAGCTATACCATCATGAAGTCAAAGTTCGGGCTTGACCAATCAGGGGCGAGATAGAAACCGTAGCAAAAGGAGGCAACCATGTATGTATTTTTTAGACCCAATTCCCATAAGAAAAAATTAGCAACGGTATTAAAGCGTGGCAGTTGCAATTCATGATAAGAAATCATCAATTGTACAGGTAATGCGTCAAAAATACATGGACAAGACTCGTAAATCCAATGATAAAATCTTCATTTCCAAAATGCTCGATTTAATCCCTCATTTCTATAAAACAACAAACAACCCTCCGATACCGAGCAAGATTTTCTATTACAAAGGGAAAATAAGTTAGAGAATAAGACCTTAAGGGACAGTCTCTAAGTCTAATTGTCCTCCCAAAATAGAGTTATGAGACTGTTTCTAATTCTTACCCGAGTGTTAGCCATTAAAAACCTCTAATATCATTGAGAAGTCATGCACGTCGAGATCAATTTACTCGAAACTAAGGAAAGAGTGCAAATATCTGCATTTGCGATATTTAAAAAGGATGAGAATTCATGTCTCCTAACACAATAATCTGCCCAAGGTAATTTATTTTCAAGCTCATGTAACTTTCACATCCATCTTAGAAGAAGGTTGCAATTTACTAGCTTGAAGTCGCGGATGTATAGTCTCCCAAGTTCCTTGGGTAGGTTTATCATTTCCCAACAAACTTTGCTAATACCACTTCAACTAGTGCCGCCTCTCCAAAGGAAATTCCTCATTAGCCTAACCAACTTAACGTTTACACATTTTGGAATTTTTAAGATTGCCAATAAATAGATGGGCAAGGAAGTAAGCATTGAATATATGAGAACCACCTTTCTGCATAAGATAGGTAATTACCTTTCCAATTTGCAAAGCGACTTTGAAATTTCAAAATGAGAGGATCACAACATGATGTGGAAATGCGCTTCATGCTAAGTGGAGCGTTAAGGTACTTTATTGGAAATTTATCAACTTGACAATCAAGAGAAGTGCCACAAGAATGAAGCAATTATTTTTCACATTATTACCCATGATCAAGCTTTTATTATAATCAATTCGAAGCCCCAAAACTAGCTCAAAGCACTAGAGAACACACTTGAAATTGGGAATAATTGATTTGTCTGCCAATAGGAAACAAATTTTGTAATCTGTAAATTGGAGAAGCAAGATGTCTGGTAGTGTATCACATAAACTGAATCCGGGCAACAACCCTTCTCTAAGACTCACATCGAACAACTACTTCAAATTTTCTACAGCCAAAATAAAAATAAATGGAGATAGTGGGTCACCTTGTTTCACCCCTTTGTGCAATCAGATAGGCTCCATGGGTAAGCCATTAATTACAATAGATGTTGAAGAGCCTTTTCGATAATTAGCAAGCCAACTAATCCATTTATCATTGAAACCCATACGTCGCATAGCCACATCAATGTAGTCCCAAGAAACACTATTAAAAGCCTTATAGAAATCTAGTATAGTAACTAGACAAAACCACCTATGCGAATGAAATTTTGATGCTAGAAAAGAACATTCATGGATATTGCGTCCCTTAATGAATGCAAACTGATTTCTAGAGATTAAACAAGGAAGTAAAGCTTACAAACGACATGATAATTGTATGACCCAGTAGGGTGATAAAATATGTCAGAGGGGGATTGAATGACTCTTTTTCTAAGTTCATTTTATTCTTCAGAAAGTTGCTTCTAAAGATACTTCTAATTAATTATTCTTTACTCAGAGTCCCCTTTTTATATTTAAGTGTTTTAGTTGCGGAATTAAATAAACATAAAAATAGAGCAGAGTAAGGAAATATGCAAACAGGGATTTTATCTAGGTTCAGCCTCTGCCTAATCTAGTCCTTGGAATCTCTTATCCAAGATTTAATTCACTTGTGACTTTTCTTTTGGTGAAAAGCAAACCCTTTATAGCTTAAGAGTGAAGTTCCTTCCAACAGTCTTGCCTATGATGAGCTATACCAATACAAGAGTACCGTCCTTCTATATCTGAGGCTCTGAGCTTCTTCTCTCTTAAGTAACTTCCTTGTGACATTGTCAAGCTCCCTCACACTAACTTACCCCTTAGCTTAGTGTGATTTACAACAATTTATAGATAAATGATTTTTATGAGCTTCTAAACTTTATTTCAATTAGCTTAAGTACAAACAGATAATATTTGAATGTTTGCTAGAACAAGATTGTAAGTAGAATGAGAATTTGTTCACTCTTTAATTCTTTTGTTAATTCAGCAAACTTCTTCAATGGTGGAAATACTCCTTTTATAGAGGGAGAGAATATTTTCGTTGATTTTAGACCATTGTTAAGAATTCTGTCGTTGTCTCTCAATCTTGTTTTCGTTAGCAATCTGTTAGAGTAGCTCGTTCATTTTTTATCCGTGCCATGCTATGCTATGTTGATTTGGACCCATTTTGTATGGCAGATGTGTATGAGATTAGCAGGTAAGTTTTGTTCTTGATTTCGCAACAACTTTTGTATTGTAGTAGACTAAGAATAGAGCGCGCGGTGGCATTAAATGCAAAGTCAGCTTTCTTGACTTTTACCGCCGAAAGACTAAGTTAACCTTTAACTATCTTCAGAAGAGCTTTTTGAGGTTCTAAGTCTTGAGTGATCTTCTGAGATATTGAATACTTCATCTTACTGTAATTGCTTCTACGGATCCACAGCTTTGTTGATGAATCCTGGTGCTTCTGAGGTGACTTGCTTCTGAACTCAAAACTTACAAAACTTAATTAATCTTGCTTCAGAATCTAACAATCTCTCCCATTTTGTTGGTTTTGAGTGAAGTCAAGCACAAGATATACTTACTCCCTCATACTAAGAATTCATCTTGAGTGTCTTTCTGTTGATCTATCTCCATGGAGCTGCTTGAAGCATGGCTGGAAATCATCCATCTTTCCCAGATGTCCTTAGAGCTATTCTTATCTTTCTCCCTCCACTCAGTGCCATCAAGTTGAGAGACAATCTTCTGCTCATCAAGCGCAAACTCTGGACAACTTCATGAACAGCTTTTACATTTGCTTAAAGAGGAGGAACTATCTGTTGGATCAGCCTTGCAGCTTTATTGGGGACAAAAGGAAAGATACTTTCAAGGATAACTTGGAGAGGCTTCTGATTCCATATCCACTGAGTGTTAAGCCCATTTGCTAGATGCTGTAGAAATGGAACAATCTCACTATCATATGAGTAGAAGGAATGTAGAGATAAGCCACCAAGCTGACTACTTTACACATCAATGCTCTTCTGAAGTGCCTCTGAAGTGCTTTCATTCCTTGCCATCATAATGTCTCTACCTTCATTTGTGGTCTTAGTAAGGGCAGCAGCATACGTCTCTATTTGTTCCTCTATTTCATCAATGACCTCATTCTTCTGAGGGTGGTCTTAGTGATCTACTTATGAGCATCTTCAACAGCCTTGAAGATCTCAGACTTTAACTCCTGCTTGGAATTCGCAATAGCCTTGAGAGTTTCAACCTAAGATTCATTCATTTGCATCAACATCTCATCAAGACTACTTTGGGTTTTCCCTTGTTGCCACAGACAGAAGGCATTCTGAGTCCTGAGCGCTTGGACTTCATCCTTCAGCCCCATGGAGAATTTTGTTGAGGTGTGTGATAAGTGTATAATTATACTTAATATCATATTAATTTTATACACTAAACACTAAAGTTTAAGTCATTTTATAGTTCATATAAAAGATTTCACATGGTATATAGTTTTTTTTTATGCAAATGCAGATAATAGGTAAATCTTGGGAGTAAAATAATCTAATGTGGAATTCTATGAAAAAAGAGTGAAAAAGGTGAAAAAGGATGCGTGGAACTTAAATATTTGGCTTAGGATCGAAGCTGTCAAAGATCGGTGAAGTTACAAGGAGAATTCTGAAGAAAAACTCAACTCACAGTCATGACAACCGTTCACGGTCGCGACTAGCTCTTCTTTAGATCAGAAGTCTACCAATCAAAGATTCACGGTAGTGAAATGTATATCGCGATCGTGACTTGGACAGTTTTCTGGTATTATCTTCTTAACTACCAACCGCCAGATAAGCATGATCAACCGCCATCAACTACCAATGAAAAGACACTTATCATAAGTCAACCAATCATGAAAAGGTGCCTATCCATTGTGGATTATATCAAAGCTTCTTAACCAATCATAACGAAGAGATGCAATCATTCACCAATGGACACAACCCTTCGTTTGGATAGATGCAACCCTTCGAACTCTATAAATAAGGCTCCAAACCTTACAATTTCATGGGTTATAGTGCACCACCAGAGAGGAGAGCATTAGAGTGCAATTATAGGGTTACATATAGTGTGTGTAGATAGAGAGTTCGCTACGTTCATAAGTGTTAGTGAGAAAATGTTTAAGTGATTCGAATCCTTGTTTCGATCTCTAGATTCTCTATATTCTCGAGCGATTGTTGTATAAGTGTACTTGCAAATCACTTATCAATAAAAGTGTTTGTTCTTCAATGTTCGTTTGTTTGATATTCGCAAAGAATATCATCCTAGTGGAGGTTTTGTACGGGGCGAGACCGAATTCAAAGCAGATGCAGGAATTGCGGGAATTGACGACTCCCATTAAAGAGTGGATACGGTTTGATCAACTTTAGCTTTCACTTGCATACCTTAAAACTTTTCTTTTCTTTCTGCTTATACTTTCTATTTCGATGTTTATGATATATCTATGTGTCATAATGCGTATTTAGTGTTAAGTCTTTCATGTTAATCAAGTTATATGCGTTGGAGTTAATTTTGAGAGTAATTTCGGGGTTAACAATATCGTGTATAGTTACTGGATCTGTGATATAACGTTGTTTAGTGAGCCAACATTTTTGGAATGGTAACTTGCTAAATGTGGCTATGTGAGAGTGACCCATACTAAGCATAATATTGATGTTGTCCAGGTTTATATGATAGTCTTATTTCGCATGCGCTAGATCTAGAAAATTCATTTCATGTGTTGATCTGCGACGAATAATTGAACATCTGAGTATTTAGAACCGAGTCTGTTAGATTAGTTTAGTGAATCATAACAACTTTGTTGAACTTACATTCTTTTTCTGCTATCCTTATTTCGTAAGAAAAATCTATATATTTAGGTTCTCTAATCTTTCATACCTATATTTACTCATTTTTCATTCTAACCCTCTTATCCAAAAATATACATTATTTTATTTTCTTTTTATTTTATCTTCCTTGTTGATCATTAGAGCTAGCCCTTCCTTGTGGGATCGATATCTTTTAAAACTACATCGCAACTGTATACTTGCATGTAACATCATTTTTCTATTTGATAAGAGGTACTGACAACACCTATATTTTTTGTGAACAAGTTCTTGGCACCATTGATATATAGCAGAATCTTGTGAACAAACTATTAAACTTATCAGTAGAAAAGTGCGAACATGTTTTTAGCGCCGTTGCCTGGGAAGGCAAGTTCTTCTATAGATTAATTGCTGGAGAATACGATACATTTTTATATTGTCATATTTTTATTTTATTTTTGATTGTGTTTTTTTAGAGTCAAAATGTTTGCTAACATGCATTGGGATAAATTTTGTGGTGATTACATGATTGATAACTTAATTGATACATGCGTAGATGAAATTTTTCATGTTACATATCTTGAAAAATCAACATTTGAATCCCTTGAAAATTTAGAATATTCCTCTGAAACTGAAAAATTAGTTAGAGACGATGATCCTATACCACCTTCTATAGATAAACAACCCTTAGTAGAATTGAAGCAATTTCTTGTTCATTTAAAGTATGCATTTCTAGGAAGCAACAATACCTTACCCATTATTATTTCTAGTAAGTTATATAGTCTGCAGGAAGAAGCATTATTAGAGACAATAAAGGGGAGAATTAGGAGTATTGGTTGGCATATTTCCGATATTAGAGGGATTAGCCCTAATATAGTAATGCATTCCATAAATTTGGAAAATGACAGTAAACCTAGAATAGAAAGGCAGAGAAGATTAAATCCTCACATGAAGGAAGTTATTAAGAAGGAAATTATTAAGTTGCTAGATGTAGGAATCATCTGTCCAATTTCAGATAGTGAATGGGTTAGCCCTGTTCATTGTGTTCCAAAAAAAAAGAGGTATTACTGTAGTTCAAAATGAAAAGGGTAACTTAGTTCCTACTAGGATAACAACTGGATGGAGAGTTTGCATAGACTATAGAAAATTAAATGCAGCCACTAGGAAAGACCATTTCCCTTTACCATTTATAAATTAAATGTTAGAAAGGATAGCAGGTCATGCATTTTAGTATTTTCTAGATGGTTTCTTTGGATATTTTCAAATTCATATTAGGCCAAATGACCAGGACAAAATGACTTTTACATATCAATTTGGTACTTTGCTTATAGAAGAATGCCTTTTGGTTTATGCAATGCTCCGGCTACTTTTCAAAGGTGTGTTTCAGCTATTTTTAGTAAGTATGTGGAGGATATTATGGAAGTTTTCGTGGATGATTTCTCAATACATGGAGATTCTTTTGAACTATGTCTAGAAAATTTAGAAAAAGTACTTGTTAGATGTGAGGAAACTAAATTGGTATTAAACTGGGAGAAATGTCATTTTATGGTTAATGAAGGTATAGTATTAGGTTATAAGATAGATGAGAAAGGAATTCACGTAGATATAGCAAAAATCGAAATCATAGAGAAATTACCTCCTCCCATAAATGTTAAGGGAATAAGATCATTTCTAGGCCATGCTGGATTTTACAGAAGCTTTATTAAGGATTTCTCGGTTATAGCTAAACCTTTAACTAATTTATTAGTTAAAGATGTGAAGTTTGAATTCTCTTATGACTATTTAAAAGCCTTCAACACTTTAAAACAAGCATTAGTTTCGGCTCCCATTATAGTTAAACCAAATTGGTCTCTACCATTTGAATTGATGTGTGATGCTAGTGATGTTGCTATTGGTTGTGTTCTAGGTCAGAGGTATAAAAAGAGTTTGCATGTAATTTACTATGCAAGTCACACTTTGTCCTCTGCACAGTGCAATTACACCACCATTGAAAAAGAGATGTTAACAGTTGTATATGCATGTGATAAGTTTAAATCATATTTAATAGGATCTAAAGTAATAGTTTACATTGATCATGCTGCTATGAGATATTTGTTTGCTAAGAAAGATGCCAAACCTAGATTAATTAAGTGGATCCTTCTTTTACAAGAATTTGATTTAGAAATGAGGAATAAAAAAGGGAGTGAAAATACCATAGCTGATCACTTATCTCGTCTAGAAGATGATAAGGGACCTATAGGTGAAACTAGTGATATAAATGAATTCTTTCCAGATGAAAATCTAATGTTTGTAAAACATACTATTAGTCCATGGTATGCTGATTATGCAAACTATTTGGTTACACATACCTTACTCTCTGATTTAGATTCTAATGGTAAGAAGAAATTTCTTAAGGATATAAAATCATTTATGTGGGATGACCCCTATTTGTTTAAGGTATGTGCTAATAGTATTATTCGCAGATGTATAGATGATAATAATTTTTATTCAGTTTTAAGTCATTGCCATGATAGCATTTATGGAGGACATTTAGGACCAACAAAAATTGCTGCTAAAGTCTTAAAGAGTGGATTTTATTGGCCAACATTGTTCAAGGATGCTAGAGATTTTATTCAGAATTGTGATAATTGTCAAAGAACATGAAATATAAGTCGAAGAGATGAGATGCCGTTGAAAAACATCCTTGAAGTAGAGCTTTTTGATGTTTCGGGTATAGATTTCATGGGACAATTTCCTACATCCAACGGTAATAATTACATACTGGTTGTAGTTGATTATGTTTCAAAATGGGTTGAGGCTAACGCATATAGTAAGAATGATGCTAGAGTAGTTGCTAAGTTTCTTAAGCAATTATTTAGTAGATTTTGAGTTCCTAGGATGATTATTAGTGATGGATGATTACATTTCATCAATAAGACTTTTGAAAGCTTGATGCAAAAGTATGGAGTTAATCATAGGACTGCAACCCCATATCACCCTCAGACTAGTGGTCAAGTAGAAATCTCTAATCAAGAAATTAAATGGATTCTCGAAAAGACTATCTTGAATTCTAGGAAGGATTGGCCTACTAAGTTAAACGATGCATTATGGGCTTACAGGACAGCTTTTAAGACACCTATTGGTATGACTCCCTATAAGTTGGTATATAGAAATGCTTGTCATTTTCCAGTAGAATTAGAGCATAAAGCTTTATGAGCTTTGAAGAATTTGAATATGGATTTAAACAAAGCTGGTGAAAGAAGAAAGTTGGATTTAAATGCGCTGGAAGAACTACGTTTGTCATCATATGAAAATGCAAAGATCTACAAAGAGAAAACAAAACGGTGGCGTGATTCCAAAGTTCGTGAAAAGAAATTTAAAGTCGGGGATAGAATTCTATTATATAATTACAAGCTTCGTTTGTTCCCTAGAAAACTCAAATCACGTTGGAAAGGACCCTACGAAGTTACAAAAGTATTTGGCAATGGGGCTTTGGAATTGAAATCTGAATATGGAGAAATATTTAGAGCCAATGGTCAACGATGCAAACCTTATCTTGAAAATAAATTTGAACAACAAGACGTTGATGTTCAATTACTATCATCACCATGATTACTTAAGGTATAACAGTTAATATTTATCATTTATATTTAACAAAGTTTGTGTATGTTTTCGTTTCTAAGTTTTTAGAGGTGTAAGTCTAAAAATTGAAGAAATTTGAAGAGTAGAGAGGCTCGCGACCTCGACACAATTCTCGCTCATGATTACTGGATAACAAAACTTTCTGTTTCTTTCGTGAGGAGAGTTATGATCACGAGTGGCCTTCCCGATCATGACACGGTAAAATTATAACCGTTACAGATCGCAAACTGACACGTGACAAATGGCTAAAATCATCATTAATGGCTAGTTTTGACCCCTAAACGGTTATAATCCCATTTATGACCAATTAGAGACCTCTTAAACCTCTATAAATAAGTCTAAGTTGAACCCTAGCCACCACACCTTCTACAAAACCTTCAAAATTTTTTATTTTCTCATCTTCTATATTCAAAAGCATCTAAACCTTTTTCAAACCTTTTACTTCAACCAATATGACTTGTGTGAAGAGAGCAGCACAAAAGAGAGGGTAAGAGATTTCAAAAGCTAAGCAAATTAGGTATCACCAGGATGATATTCCTCGTTTTAGTTTTCTTGGAAACTTTGAATCTCCGTGAAGAGATGGAGATCTACCTTTTGGCTCTTGGTCTTACAAGATTCGTGAGTTTACGCTTTTCACAAAATCGAGATTGGATTCTCGAATGTTTGGTGACATTCGATTTCGAAGATTCAAGGAAGAGGGCTATATAATTCCTTAATCAAGGACAACAATGATTGGTTCGATTTCGAGATTGCTAATTCTTCGAGCATGACAGATTCATTTCAACTTAATAGAGTTTGGGCAAATTTATCAGGTAAGAGAGTCTTCGATCCCAAAAATTCTCCTAACAAACTCATTAAGGATGAATGCATTCTTCTTCTCCACAAATACTTTTCCACTTCGGTATATTATCGAATAGAGAATACAAAGGTCCAAAAGAAAGACTTGTTTGTTCTTTCTTGTGCTTTGATGAAGCAAAAAGTGGAATTCGTGGATATTATATGGAATATGATGAAGAAAAACTCGACGAGCATGAGGAATAAGATTGGAGCTGCCGAGATTATCACTACCATAAAAACTCGATGAGCATGAGGAATAAGATTGGAGCTGCCGAGATTATCACTGCCATAATCATAGGTGCTAGAGGAGAACTCCCCTATGTCCAACAGCCGGGTGAGTATTTTCGCTACATGGATGGAAATTATTTGAAGAACACCGGACTACTCCAAGAACATGAACATGTTTATTCATTCTATCCTACTCCAACCATACCAAGAAACTCAACTTGACTCAAGAAGATTCTTCCATCGGACTATCAAATCCATCTGTAAACCGTCGCAAAGGAAAAGCCCCGATGATAGAAATAGACGAAGATGATGAAGAAGAAGAAGCTCTGGAAGATTGGAACACAAGCATGCAGCTTAAATTGTACAATTGCCAAGCGGAACTTGGAGTAATGAAGAAAGACATGAAGTTTCTAAAGAAAAATAATAAATCATTGCTTCGAAAATTACTTTCATTCTTTAGAAAACAAAATTGTCAATTCACTCCTAGTCCCCCAGATTCTCCTTCACAATAGATCCAGTTTATTCTTTTCTTTACTTTATCTTTTTCAATTAATTTTAGACTAGATTTAGTTTAGTTTTTTATTCTTATAATGTCTCACAATGAGGACATTGCATTCTTTAGTGTGGGGGGGGATTTGTAAAAATCCCGTAAATCCCGTAAAATTCAAAAAAATTGAATAAAAATGAAAAATCGAAGAATTTGAAAATTTTTTGTTGATTTTCGTGACATTTATACATTATCATTTCTTATACTTTACTAACATTTATCCAAGGTTATTGTGAGTGTTAGGTATTTACAAGTTTGATGTTAGTGCAAAACTTGAGTGCGTGTTGAATTTGAGCATCATTAGCACAACATTTAGCATTTGGGAAGCATGAGTGGTGAGTAACATTCGAGAGTAATAATCCAAGTAAGTTTCGATTTATATTTCAATGCAACATGAATTAGTATAAGTTATATAGTTTTAGTTTAATGCTTCCAATAAGTTTAAGTGGAGTAATATCAAACGGTATTCTTACTATGAGTTTTATATGCAAATCTGGAATAAGTCCTATAAGTATTAAGTGTGTTTAAAGTATTAGGAAACTATAGCCATAATACTTTGAAATTGATCAATAAAGGATGAGGGTATTAAAGAAAAATCAAAAGAAAGAGAAGATAACCAATGAGTTATGCAAAAGGTGAGGAATGGTATGGAGCAGAAACTGCAACCATTCATTGAGTGAAAAAAGAAAAGAAAGCATAGCACGAAAAATGGGTGCAAAGTACAAATTACTTCAAAAACATATGCTTAAAAGAAAAAAAATGAGAGAGTGGTATGGAGCATAAAATGCAGCCACTGAGAGTGTTTTAGCATCCTAGGTTACCTAAAAATGCCTTGAGAGAAATTAATCAAAGTGTGCTTTCTATGTCCTTTATACTTTATACTATGCTTAAGAGAAGGTAATATTCGAGTATGCACATAATGCTTATATGAAGATGCGATTTGGTTAACTCCCCATTAAGAGCAAAGGTATGCAACTAAACTATGTAAATTGCAAATTACTAATTTGTGGGAAATTTCGAACTTCTACTTGAAATCTTTTGCAACGTGGAATGTGGTACTCACTGCAATAGTCTTTTGCCAAATGAGGTACGAACTTGTTTACCAATTTATACACTTCTGTTGAATTTATCTTGAGGACAAGGCAAAAGTTAAGTGTTGGGGTATGATAAGTGTATAATTACACTTAATATCATATTAATTTTATACACTAAACACTATAGTTTAAGTCATTTTATACTTCATATAAAAGATTTCATGTGGTATGTAGTTATTTTTTATGCAAATGAAGATACTAGGTAAATCTTGGGAGTAAAATGATCTAAAGTGGAATTCTATGAAAAAAAAGTGAAAAGGTGCAAAAACATGTGTGGAACTTAAAGATTTGGCTTAGGATCGAAGCTGTCAAAGATCGGTGAAGTTACAAGGAGAATTCTGAAGAAAACCTCAACTCACGGTCGTGATAACAGTTCACGGTCGTGACTAGTTCTTCTTCATATCAGAAGTCTGACAATTAACAATTCATGGTCGTGACATTTATATCGCGGTCACGACTTGGACTGTTTTCTGGTATTATCTTCTTAACTACCAACTGCTAGATAAGCATGATTAACCGCCATCAACTATCAACAAAAAGACACTTATCATAAGTCAACCAATCTTTAAAAGGTGCCTATCCATTGTGGATTATATCAAAGCTTCTCAACCAATCATAATGAAGAGATAAAATCATTCACCAATGGACACAACCCTTCGTTTGGATAGACGCAACCCTTCAAACTCTATAAATAGGGCTCCAAACCTTACAATTTTGTGGGTCGTAGTGCACCACAAGAGAGGAGAGCATTAGAGTGTAATTATAGGGTTACATATAGTGTGTGTAGATAGAGAGTTTGCTACATTCATAAGTGTTAGCGAGAAAATGTTTAAGTGATTCGAATCCTTGTTTCGATCATAAGATTCTCTATATTCTCGAGCGATTGTTGTATAAGTGTACTTGCAAATCACTTATCAATAAAAGTTTTCATTCTTCAATATTCGTTTGTTCGATATTCGCAAAGAATATCATCCTAGCGGAGGTTCTGTACGAGCCGAGACTGAATTCAAAGAAGACACAGGAATTGCGGGAATTGACAACTCCCATTAAAGAGTGGATACGGTTTGATCAACTTTAGCTTTCACTTGCATATCTTACAACTTTGCTTCGCTTTCTACTTATACTTTCTATTTCGAAGTTTATGATATGTCTATGTTTCATAATGCGTATTTTATGTTACATCTTTCATGTTAATCAAGTTATATGCATTGGATTTAATTTTAAGAGTAATTTCAGGGTTAACAATATCATGTATAATCACTGGATCTATGATATATTGCTGTTTAGTGAGCCAACATTTTTGGAATGGTAACTTGCTAAATGTTGCTATGTGAGAGCGACCCGTACTAAGCATAGTATTGATGTTGTCCAATGATAATCTTAATTTTCGCATGCGCTAGATCTAGAAAAGTCATTTCATGTGTTGCTCTGCAGTGAATAATTTAACATCTAAGTATTTAGAATCAAGTCTCTTAGATTAGTTTAGTGAATCGTAACAACTTTGTTGAACTTGCATTCTTTCTCTACTATCCTTATTTCATAAAGAAATCTATATATTTAGGTTCTCTAATCTTTCATACCTATATTTACTCATTTTTCATTCTAACCCTCTTATCCAAAAATATACATTATTTTATTTTCTTTTTATTTTATCTTCCTTGTTGATCTTTAGAGCTCGCCCTTCCCTGTGGGATCGATATCTTTTAAAACTACATCGTTACTGTATACTTGCAGTTATCATCATTTTTCTATTTGATAAGAGGTACTGACAACACCTATATTTTTCGTGAACAAGTTTTTGGCACCATTGATATATAGCCGAATCTTGTGAACAAACTATTAAACTTATCCGTATAAATGTGGCGAACAGAAAGCAGTAACCAAAGAGAGATCAAGCACGCATCAGCTGGTAATGTTTTAATCTTTTAGATGCTAGGTTTCTTTTTTATGTTTTATAAATCTAAAAGCATCTATGGAACATTTTAACCTAGATTATAACAATCATGGAATGCTTAGGAGATCCTCAAGTTAATTTTATGTTTTTGAAATTCAGCCTTGCTGTCTATGCATGTTCAATTACTGTCTTGATTAACCTACATTCCACACTCCTCTCATGTTACTTGCACTGTCATAACCTTACCCTTGAATATTATGAACACCAAGATTATACTGAGAAAGGATATGAAAAATCGTTCTTTAAAGTTAAAGCTACAATGTCTCTAACATGAGTAACCCAGAAAATCACTCTCTTACAAATCCATGTTTGCAAGCAAATCTTAAAACAATGGAGATTTTCTCCTTCTTAGACTCATCTCGAGCTTTATCAACCATAATGAAAAACTTTGCATCACCAATTTCACCTTTGGTGATGTATATGATGCATTTTTTGAAGCTTTATCAAGATCTCTTCCCACTTCACTATTGTAAGAGGAAATTAAACTTAACAACTCTTGAAATTTCCTAGTCTTAATTAATTTTTCGTTTCATCATGACCTCTAAAAGCACACCTTTGAAATGCAAGCCATTTAGCAACATCAATTGTAGCCTTTAGTCGTAATCTATTTTCCTGAACTTCTTGAGTTGTATACATTTCAAATCTTTGTTGAATATGCAAATATTGATTCATGAGATCCTTCCAAGCTTTTTCAAATTTTCGATGATTAGAAGTGAGCTCTGTTCCAATATGAGTAAAAAATGCACAATTCTTAACATCCTACTTTTTTCCAACTACGAAATCATCGATAATAAATGATTTTGAAGTAGAAGTAAAAGGAAATAAATAACATATCAAACAAAAAGCTGCATCTTTAATTGGAAAACACTCCAACCATGACGGAAATAACTCGTACCATATGATGATTGAAAACAACGATGATTTTCCCACTTCTTGGATAACTCAATAAGCATTGATACAGACAAAAAATAATATATGTTCTTCAAAACTTATCATGCTTATCTATCGGGTATTCACTTATTTGTTTCCTCAAACCTGGAACACATTCTAATGAATCAATATCAAAGTCTTCTTCTAATTCAACTTCTAGAGATTCATTTATTTGATTATCAAAAGCTTGATCAACAACAAGATTTGATTGCTCAATTGGACTTGATTCTTCAACAACTTTCCTTTTGAAAATGGAATGCATCATTGGAGTTTTTCCCACTCTAATAAAAATTAGTACATAACAAAATAACACTATTCAATTATTTGTACATATTTACAAGCATGAAGCATTAAGAGTTAATTATAGGCCAATACACTAATTCAATCTTAATTTAAATTCAAAATATGATTTCCATTTCAATTAAAATTAACTAAAAACCATAGTTTATCAATTTCATTAAAAAATTAAGAAGGAATAAAACTAACCTCAAAGAAAAGTAGAAGAGTAGGACGAAGATGGTAAAGGACGGTAGCAATGACAATGGAATATAGAGATGAGTATTGACTAGACTAGTTGGAAACTTGTAATTGAAACTTGAAGAGTAGAGAAATAGAGAAAAAAAAGAGTTAAAAACTCTTCAAATAAATCATTTTCGCTTCTTTTAATATTCTATTATATGGAAAAAACGAAACGACATCATTTCTCCCTATATGGAATAAATTTTTTTTATATTAGTCCAGGGTAAAATGACGTCTTTTCACCCTGGCCAAAATCTTTTTTTCCCAACACTTGTGCTGGGATTTGAACTAGTGCGCCAAAGGGGTTTTTTTTGTCACTTTCTTAAATACATATATACTAGTACTAGTTTTTTCAAAATCAGGGGGGCTGGGACCCCACACCCTTGTGTGGGTCCGCCCCTGTGTAAGTGCTCCCCAAAGCTGCGAGACCAATGTTTAATCATACAAGCAATTGCAGTGGACCTTTTGTGCCAGTTGATTCTTCCTCGGCGTATGATTAGTATAATTAGATTCAGCTCTGGATTGGTTGTGGGGGCCGTTACTGGAGCTTTAAGTGGACTGGCTTTAAAAGAAGGATTGAAATATGAGGAGGAAAAGATTCCTAATAGGTTTGAGAATGACCTTGCGAGCCATGGTGGTGATTTCAAGGAGGATTATAGGGATTTCTCCAGCGCTTATTGACATCTAAATTGGTGGTGTTGGTGAGCCTTCTTCGAGTTCTTATTTATTAACTTATACATGCTTTTATGGGCATTGAAGGTATATATATCAATTGATTGTATATATTATCTATGTGGATATATGGATTTCGATGCCTTGAAAAACAAACTACTCCCTCCGTTTTTTCAGTATTTCTTTTACATATTTCACACTTTTAATAAAAATTAACAAGGGTATACAAGGTGTTAACGAGCCAAACCGGGACCGGACAGTCTTGGGCTCGGCTCAACTCATGAATGAAAATATTCGGGCTCGGCTCGAAGCTTATTGAGCTTAGAAAACTTCAGCTCAACTCGGGCTCGTGAAAAGCTCGGCTCGAGCTCGCGAGTTTGCGAGTTTAAACAAGCTTCATTTATTCATGTTAAATTTTTAGTTATTTTTTTTCAAAATACAATATTTTAACAAAATATAAATTCAAATATATAATCCAAAAAAAATTAATGTACACTAAGAATAAAAAAACATAGTTTGGAATAAACATTTGATTACGTACAATCATAAACTAAATCAACTTTAAAATAATTTCTTTTGAAATATTTTCTTATTCATCATTACTCTACGAAGAAATAGAAAGTCATATCAAAATCATCATTTTACTTATTACTCACCAATCATATAATTTGTTTTTCACTAATTTCTTAAGTAGAAAAATAATACGAACATGTCTGCGAGCTTTCGAGCTGAACTATAAAAAACTTGGTTTGACTTGTTAATGTCTCGAGCCAATCTCGAACTCTAGTCAAGCTTTATCGAGTCGAACTCTGACTGAGCTTTGAGCGAGCCGAATCTCGAATGTTTGCGAGCCACTGAGCTTATTTACACCCCTATATACAAGTACTAATCTACATTTAATATGTTAATTTTCTATAACAAACTATGCATTTAATACTACAGAAATTAATAACAAGAGTAAATAAATGTGTACATGGAAGAAAGATGGAAAAGAATCTTAGAATTTTGAAGTAGATTACTATATTAAGTTTTCATATTTTTGGATAAATGCAGGGCCGGCTATAAGCAGGAGTTAGGTGAGCGACCGCTCAAGACACCAACTTTTCCGAGGGCCTCAAAATTGAATTTCAGATATAGTTGGAGTACAAAAAAAATTAAATATATATATAAACTGTGAAAGATACAACAATAATGTTACCTGGTATGGGTGGTTGGAGCGCGCATCCCTGTCCTTGTAAGGGCAGGTTCAGATCCCACCTGCCAAAATTTTTCTATACTTCCTTTTCTCCTTTTCCTACAAAACTTTTTTTTATTTAAGTTTGGTTGCTTAGACTAAACATTTTCATTAACAATATTTAATTAATATTTTCTTTACAATATTTTAAATTTTCCCTTATTGTGCTAAATAATATTTTTCTTATTTCCATGAAAAATTATATTAAAGATTTTTTTAAAAATTATAATTTATTTTCATAAAAATTTCAATATTAACATTTAAATACTTTTAATCAAATAACTTAGTTAATGAAAATTA
>CATIWQ010122183.1:0-17279 GCA_949673415.1 Euphorbia schlechtendalii | reverse complement strand
TTATAGAGTTTGAAGGGTTGCGTCTATCCAAATGAAGGGTTGTGTCCATTGGTGAAAGATTGCATCTCTTCATTGTGATTGGTTGAGAAGCTTTGATATAATCCATAATGGATAAGCACCTTTTCATGATTGGTTGACTCCTGATAGGTGTCTATTCGTTGGTAGTTGATGGCGGTTGATGGCGGTTGATCATGCTTATCTGGCGGTTGTTAGTTAAAAAGATAATACCAGAAAAAAGTCCATGTCACGACTGCGATACACATGTCACGACCATGAATCTTTGATTGGCAATCTTCTATTTCTGAAGTAAACAAGTCGTAATAATTATCGCGATCGTGAATTGAGTTTTACTTAGAATTCTTCTTGTAACTTCATAGATCTTCGACAGCTTCGATCCTAAGCCAAATCTTCAAGTTCCACGCATCTTTTTACACGTATCATGTGGCCCAGGGACACCTCACCTACTACTGTGAGGCATTTAGAAGTGGGTTATGAAAAAGAAAATTCTTACCATGGCCTTCAAACCGAGTACTATGTCAAAACCCTTACCCCAATTTGAGAACAAGATAGGTGTGAGCATGAGATTCTTGGTCCCACTCGTGAATAGATGATAAGAAATATTTTCACTTCCTCTTTTGTTCCAGTGATCTACTTTGAGGTTATGAGACGTTTGAAGGATCCTTGGGTTTTTTATAAGCCAAAACTATTCAAAACCAAGATAAAATTAACCCTAACAAATATTTAAAAAGTCTAGAAAAAAAGTTAAATAACTAAATTAATAATAATAATAATATTTCTTAGCCCGCCCGGCCTTGTCGAACAGGCTCAGATCGGCACCAGCCCTGTTTTGGGCCGGTACCACCGCCGGTATCGACTTGCCTGTGCAGGCTGACCTCGACCTCGGACAGGCCGGTACTAGCATAACTAGGCAAGCCAATCCTGGCCTACACAAGTCATCCTAGACCAGTCCTTGATGAGGCCCGGACTGGCCTCATTTAGGACCGGGATCAGACCACCCATTTGGCCAAGTCCCGAATGGTCGAGACCAGTCCTGACTAACTTGTTACCCAATTAATAATTTTTCTCCCCTTTTACCCTTATTTCAATTTTTTTTGTCTCAAAAATACCCTTCATTCTTCACTTAAATACATTTTTTACTAACCATTATAAAAGCCAAAAAATTATATTTTCAAATGGGGGGAACCTTACCTCTTTGGGAAAAATTCTTAGAGTGAGAAAATTCTAAGGAGAGATTTAGGGACTTTTTAGGAAAAGTTGGGAAATTCTCAAGCTTTCGTTTTCTGATTTTTTTTTCTGAAACTCCCTCCTCCTTTCGTGTTTGAGTTAGAAACAAAAAATCTAACTATCGGGTTTCCTATTCTGCTCACAAAAAATCCTTTTCTGCATTTTCCAACCAAATCGACTACAAAAAGACTTCAAGATCTCCTTTTTTGGCAATTCTGGCTCAAAAACTTACGGATTCACGTCGCAGGGGTAAGATTCTTAGCTTTTGGAGACTCTTTGGTGTGATTTTGTATTTTATTTCTCGTCTTTTTTGTATTTTTGGCCTAATTTATTTATTTTCTTGCTCTTTATTATTGTTTTAGGCCTCACACAATGGGAAATCCTTTTTTCCCTGATAACCGACCTCATTTATACCATGATTAAATATTAAATAATAAAATTTGTTAAATTGAGTCTAAAATCAAATTTTTTTCAATAAAAGTGCACGGGGAACCCGAATTCCCCACTTTAAATCCATTAGTACGTGATTCACTGTTATTTAACCTATTTGCATGACTAATTGCATCTTGTTTTATTAACTAACTATACAATGATGTTGTGATATATCTCGTGCTAACCTTTGTGGATGCAAGTTGTCTAGGTTAGATGTATGTTAGGGTTTTATTTTCCCTTCGAGTATTGCAGTTGTAAATAAAATGTATTTGTAGATTATTTGTATATAAGACCATTTGTATATTGCCCCATGGTTTGTATTATTGTTTACCCTATCGCCTTTAGGTTAGAAGCCTTGTATTTACTTTATTCATCACTTTCTTTTATCGTAGTTCAACAAGAACTTTCTACATCAACAACCCTTGCAACCAAACTCATATAGTATCATCGTAGTAACTTTCCCTATGTATACTAAAACATCTCTATGTGCATCGTGCAGGTTGTCTCCTTGACACCCTTGTGGTTTCAAGATGACCCAAACTTTGATTTAGAAGCCAAACCCTTTATTCCATGTGAGGCGTATGGTTGGAAGAACTATATATTTGCGTGCATGGTACATGTTATGTGTTTAATCACTTCTCATCCATTAAATATGAAAATAAGCAACATCTCACACCATGTATATCATACTAAGCACATTCTTTTATGCAAACACTAATTCACACACACACACACACATTATTTTATTAGTTTTAGGTTTTAGAGTGCTCATGAAGTAACATGACATCATGAACAAACCATATACATCATAATATACCCAATGGTATACGCTAATCATAAAGATGCTCGAGGTCACGTTGCCTTAGGGAACACATCAACATGTCATAACCCAACATTTACAATTCCAATATGCACCTGAAACTCTACCCAACTTCATTTATGTACTCAAATCATTCATTTCACCACACTGGCGATACCAAATAAACATAAACATAAACATTAATTCATTCATATATTCATTTGACACATTGTTTGACAAAAAAAAAGGTTCTCATTTAGTCATAACATAAGGATGTCTCCGTGGTAAGGCTCACCACCCTTTACACTCTTGTTTCAAGGTAAACAAGATCCTTCCATTTATTTCGTTCCAGCTCATTCTCGAAGAGATCACATTGATCTTTCTCGAACGCCATACCTAAAGGTTGGGATATCATTTCATTGCTTCATGAGGGTTCAAAAAACCTTCAGGCATCATAAAATCATTTTGTTTTCTCATTCTTTTATTAGTTTAATGTTTTAGAGAACTCATGAAGTATCATGACATCACGAATGAAACCAAAGCATCATGAAATACCTCTTCGGTATTTGATAACCTTAAAGATGCTCAAGGTCACATCACCTTAGGGGACATGCTCACATAACATATCCACTCAGTTGCAATGCCCCAGTCGACATTCAAACCTTCACCCAATTGAGTCCAATACTCAATTCGTTCATTTATACCACATAGGTGATTCCAAAAACACACAAACATCAATTCATTCATCAATTTACACAACATAAGAGTATAACACATTGTTTTACCCAAAAATAAAGGCCCACACACCTCAAGTTATCATAACATGGGATTGTTACTATGGTACGGCATTACCACTATTTCCTCACTAAAAGCCCCGACATCACATTTCACTTCACCACATTTAGGCTCATCCCTTGAGAGATCACACTGATCTCTCTGAACCTCCTCACCCAAAGGTTGGGATATCATTTCATCTCTTCATGAGCATTTAAAAAAACCTTTAGGAATCATAAATCCATAAAACATTAAAACATGCATGACCTAACCCAAACTTATCTGGAATCTAGCATGGGCTCTTCTAAAGGAGCATCTTGTTCGACTATCACCAAGTGCCATTCGAGAGAGTAGTCTGTTCTTTGCTACAAGTGAGGAGTCCGTTACAAGCATTGATCAATTTTCTCAATTTATACATTTTGATATGGTTAACCCAATAGGAGAGGATACGAGTCATCAGGGCATCAACAACTAACAGAATCCCATATGTGGAAAGGTCCTATGTCTAGTATTGGGTCAGATCTAGAGGTAGTGATGATGAGAAAGCTTATAAATCTACAATTTCAAGAAACTCTTTAGGCTTCTAAGAGGGCTCTTTTTATAAAGGAGAGGAATTTCAATCACATTCTGGAATAAGATTCCCCTCTTCTTGACTTTGCTCAGTCATTAGTCAGGGGCATCCATCCACTCTTCATTTTAATCATCTTCAATTTCAGGCTTAGTATCAATTAGTGTCGGGTGACTTTTCACATCTTTAGCAAGGTAAGGAGTTGAGCTATGAAAGTTACCCCAACTCTCAAAAGGTTTTTCAGTTCGGAGTGTCCAGGCAAGGCATGCCAAACTTTTCTTTCTAGGGTCCTTTAGGAACAACTTTTCGACCTTAGTTTGCAAGTCTTTTTCGGTAATGTCTCTGCTATTTTTTTAAATGCGGGATCTCAAGCGTAATTTTCTGCTCCTTCTATACCATTTATGTTAGGATACAAATCTCAGCCCTTAGCTACGCCTTTTCTAGGGGCACCTCAATTTCAAACTTCCTATGTTGAGCCAACTATCTTTGAGAATCAATGCTAGGATTTCCAACAAACACGGAATAAACTGCTGCTCTTTTTGTCACCAAGGGACCCGACTCAGGTCTAGCCTCCTCCTTTTCACCCGGAAGATACCAAAACTGAAAACCATGGGCTCTCTGCCCAAGGAGTTGAGGGACCCACTCCACAAGGACTTTCCCTCTACTTGGCTAATTTATGGTAGCAATTCTTGGCCTCACAAGCCAGTTTTGTTGTGCTCATCCTATACCATCTAGCTCGACGTAGATTAGGTCCCGGTTGATTTTGTCATGTCGAACCTCCACGTCAAGAATTATAAAGTCGTGATAAAAAGTCTAGAAAGGGTCAAATAAAGGGAAGGTTAGCTTTTCAAGTCCCACTACGAGAGATGGATGGATGTGTAAGCCCCCTTAAAGGATAGATTTGATTTCATAAAGATGATTCTATAGCTACTCGATGGATCACTTCCATTCTATAGAGTATGCTTAGGGATTAATGAGTATTCTAGCTACAAGGACGTGGTTATCAAAGCCAAGAAGTAGGAAAAAGCTCTCAAGGTTGAGCAAACCTCCAACCCAAACCTTAGAAGGATAGGATACTAGAGGACCATAAAAGGGGAAACATCTACTTTTTTCTAAAAAGAAAATAAGCTACAACTCAAGTCGTGCAGCCCATCGAAGTCTCTTTGGTCTGACCTACTATGAACAACACCCTACATTTCTTCGTATGTCTTGAATTTGACACAGTTGTTTGCCAAGCTACGGGAGCTTAAACTTCTAGATAATCTTAAGCCCTTTTCGGTTCCAAAGGTGAACAAATGGAATTCTTTCTACTCGTATCATGTGGCCTAAGGACACCATATGAACAATTATGAAACCATGTTTAGGGATATTCAGAAGTTGATCAAGGAAGAAAAGGTTCAACCCCTTTCTTTGAAGTTGAACACTAACTGTAATCTGCCTCCCTAAGTAAAAAAATTAAGAATGTAAGCATAATGATGAAGCGCCATAACCCTGCCCCTAAGATAGACTTAAGCAAGCATCATCAGGGTTTCTCGAGAGCTAAAGAGCTTGAATTCTTCATACCTCGGGTAGGATTAGATTTCACTCATTATAAAAAATGCAATGAGCATAAGGTGTCTACTTTTCATTATATTACAAATGTATAAAACTACAACCAAGAGCAATACAAGGGGTAATTTGAACCTATAGATTGTAATGGCTAGTCTTGGATAGTGTTCGAAGGGTCTACCTCAAACAATATGGAGGTCACCTCTTTTTGTATTATTGCTCCAGCTATCCACACCTATATTGTTGTAGTTATCGCTCTTGCACCTATCAATGTCCCTATGAATGACATCTTGATGGATACTACTCTTATCATTGACCCTCATCATGTTCATCCCTCAAGCATGAATGTTGATCCTACTTCGATCATCCATACCTCTACCAAACTTGTTGCTCTTGTTGCTGCCATCACCAAGGAAGATTCTCTGCCGATGGAGGAAGAAGAGATTATTCTGATGTAATTTTTATTTTGATAAACACTATATGTAAGACCTTTGTTTTGATGAAATATCCAGACTTTTCTTTACTTGTTTGATGTTTTGCCTAACGGCGCCATGCATTCATATGAGTCTACCCATAACATTTTTAGCATAAATTTTATATCTTTACATGAAATTAACATGGGTACAAATGAATCATCTATATCTAACTATGGTTAAAAAAAGAGAGATATTAAAAATGTCTTAGATTTCACGTGAGCACTTTTGCCTAGTCATATGAAGATGAACTAAGCATCACCAGAAAGATTGTAGAACATTGAATTTTTGACTGATCCAAAGCTTAGAATAGTGTAGCAAAAATTTCATCGACTGCATCTGAAATGGGTAGAAGTAATGAAGCAGCTCGAATCGAAAGTACCTTGAGGTTGTGATAGCTTTGCTCCATCCATAAGCCTAATATTCAAGTTGTTGAAGAAGTAGTAGCCAATCATCTAGAATGAATAGAATTAGTTGGTCTTTAATAAAATCAAGACCTATTTAATTAATAGACCAAGTCCTTAAGCTGCTAACTCTTGGCAAGCCCCTCATCCTTTATCTAGTTGTCCAAGAGTGTTCAGTAGGGGAAATTTTTTTATCCAAGACCAAGAAGATAAGTGTGAGCATACAGTGTACTATCCGAGCAAGAAGCTTCTTGAGTGCGAAAGCTAATACAAGGTGGTTAGAATGAGTTCTGATAATGGTTTGGCCCACTAAGATGCTCAGGCACTATTTTCACTCTTATATAATCCAAGTAATGTGCTAAGATCGATCCGATTAAGTATCTATGCTAATCCGTGACTCTAATTGGCAAACTTTCTCAATTTTTGCTTCTCCTTTCTGAGTTTGATATTAAATAAGTCACAAAGAAGGTGATTAAGGGCTGAGCAGTCATTGAATCCCTTACCAATTAAGTCTTCAACTTCGACTATGTGGAGAATTTAGACTTCCTTGATGAGAAGCTAACGACCATTGAATCAATGACTGAAGAATGGTAAATATCCTTTGACGGGCCTATGATTCATCGAGGGGTAGGTCTTGGGGCTATCCTAGAGACGTTGTAGAATGAAGTCATCCCATCTAAGTAGATTGAATATCCCATCACTAATAATTGGGTGGACTATGAGGCGTGTCTCTTCGGTATGCAAGCTTTGAGAAATGTTGAGGCATCAGAAGTCACTATCACTAGTGATTCCACTCTTGTTATTCGGGAAGTTATCGTAGTTTGGTAAATCAAAGAAGAGTTGCTTTGGCCTTAACTTGATGTAGTATAGCAATTGGCCACATAATTCATGAAGTGTTTATTTCTGCATATCCCCGGGATGAAAATCATATGGTAGATTCTTTAGCTACTCCAACCTCTATGTCGGAAAGTTCTTAAACCCAGTTCATCAAGCATATGATCCTTTAGTCATCTAAGGAGCCATTATATTATTGCGCCATCTCGGCCACTATTAGCATGGATGTGGATTGTTAGTATCAAACATAGTTTGTTTGATCCAAGATGAGGATTTCTCACTGGGGTTATCAAACTAAGAATGATTATCAATGCAATAGCTAGTTGCTCAATTCCAAATTATGGGGGGACTATCTCTTTAAGTGCAATAGTGATGGCTTGCTCTTGCATTATCGCTCGAAAAGGGAAGCTTCTTGGGTCATGAATCGTATCCATGAAAGAGATTGCAGCCCTCATACTAACGACTTGGGATGAGTAAAGAAAATTCAGCATCAAGGTTATTTTTAAACCACAATGATACCTGACTACATCTTCAAAGTGAAGAACTGTCATCAATGCTAGATATATGGGGACATTAGTCATTTGCCTCCGTTTGATCTCCACAATCTTTCAACTCCTTGGCCTTCCCAGCATGGGCGATTGATACTATTGGTGAGATCTGACCCCCTTTGACTAATGGCATCGATAAATCATCATGGCGGTCAATTACTTCTCCAAGTGGTTAAAGGCTGAATCTTTCACCAACATAACCACCAAGAAGATGGCCAAGTGCATTGAGAAACACATCTTCATGTACTATGGGATGCCCATTATATTATGTCTGATAATGGTGGGTTTAATTTCGAGAGGTAACAATCAATCTAATCAAGAAATGTGGCATCGAACATCATCAGTCTTCTCCTTATAGACCTCAAGACAACCAGGTAATGGAAGCACCGAACAAATTAATCATGAAATTTCTGTCTAAGATGGTGACTACTTACCATGATTGAGAAGATAAACTTTCATTTGAGCTTTGGGGGGTACAGAGTTAGTACGTACACTATTAGTCTATGGGAAGGAAGTATTACTCCTAATGGAAATCAAGGTTGGATCCCTAAAGGGTAGCCATGAAATCCTTGTTAAAAGAGTTAGATTAAGCAAAACCCTAATTTGAGCAGTCTAATATGATTAATGAGCATTTGAAAGCCCTTAACAATCTTTGAAGTATTAGCAGCACATGAAGAGAGCTTATAATAGCAAAGTTAAGCATTAGAGGTAGCCCTTGAAAGTGAGGGACTTAGTCTCAAAGCAGCTGAAACCCTCCAATGTCAATGTTAGAAGGAAGTTCAAACCTAATTGGGATGGCTCGTTCACGATCTAGAATATTCTTGAAAAAGGAGCTGTAAAAATTAGACATGAATGACATTGAGTTTACGAATCCAATTAATTAGGACTAGCTTAAGTGCTATCATGTTAAGAGAAAAGAATTAAATTTTAAAAAGTAGCACAATAAACAAAAAGAAGAGAAATTATACACCAAGTCTGTCAAGTGTCCTTCATATAATTGACCAAAAATTAGGGTATTCTTTTGTTAAATAGTTTGTCAAAAGAAAACCCCAAAAAAGGTGCTTTGGGAAAAAATTAGGACAACGAGAGAAAACAATCAGCCATCAACTTGAAAACTCGAAAGGGCAGGTTGACAACAAGGGTTAAATCATAGGATACTTTTGTACCCTGATTATATTAGTTAATTGAAATGTCATCATTACTGAAATTGTTATGTGTACATTTATAATTAGACACATGCGTGCTGTTTTGAGGAGCAAAACAAGTGATGCATTTGCATTAGACATGATAAGTGTATAGTTACACTTATTATCATGATATTTTCAATCATAAAACAATATGGTTTAAAGTCATTTTATACTTCATATAAAAGATTTCAAGTGGGATGTAGTTATTTTTTATACAAATGCAAAAACTAGGTGAATCTTGGAAGTAAAATGATCAAAGATGGAATTCTATGTAAAAAGAGTGAAAAAGGTACAAAAAGATGCATGGAACACAAGGAATTGGCTTAGGATTGAAGCTGTCAAAGATTGGTAAAGTTGTAAAGAAGAAACATGAAGAAAAACATATATCACTATTGTGACACCAATTTGTGGTCGTGACTTGTTACTATTCACAAGTAGAAAGTTTCAAACCAATAGTTACGATCATGATAAATAAATCACGCTCACGACTTGTGACGGTTATTGGTCAACTCTTTTCAACTACCAACCGCAGGATAAGAACGATCAACCACCATCAACTAACAAATAAAAAGACATCTTTTGGAAGAGATCCAACCAGGAAAAGGTGCCTTTCTGTTGTAGATGAGGATGAAACCTTACATCCAATCATATTGAAGTGATGCAACTCTTTACCAATGGACACGACTCTTCGTTTGGATAGACGTAACCTTCGCACTCTATAAATAGGGTTCAAATCACACCAATTTCAAGGCATATAGTAGAGTGAAAATATAGAGGGCATATGATACACATTAGAGAGTGAAAATTGTATAGATTTTGCTAGTTCAAAGTGTTAGTGAGAAAAATGTTTAAGTGATTCGATTCTTGTTTCGATCACTAGATTTCTCCACAAATTCGAGCGATTGTTGTATGACTATAGTTGCAAAGCACTTATCAATAAAAGTTTCTAATCTTCAACATTCATTGGTTCGATATTCACAAAGAATAGCATCCTAGCGGAGGTTCTGTATGAGTCGAGATCGAATTTAAAGTAGACGAAGGAATTGTGGGAATTGATGACTCCCATTAAAGAGTGGATACGGTTTGATCAACTTTAGCTTTCACTTGCATACCTTACAACTTTACTTTGTTTTCTACTTATACTTTCTATTACGAAGTTTATGATATGTTTATGTATCACAACGAGTATTTCATCTTGCATCATTTATATTAATCAAGTTATATGCTTTCGAATTAACTTTAGGAGTGATTTAGGGGTTAACAAGATTGTGTATAATCATTGGATTTGTGATTATAATGCTGTTTAGTGAGCCAACATTTTTGGAGTGGTAACTTTCTAAATATGGCTATGTGAGAATGACCCATACTAAGCATAGTATTATTTTTATCTAGGTTTTTATAAGTGTCATAACACGTTTATCCTAGATTTAGAAAAGTCATTTCATGTGTTACTCTGCGGTGAATTATTGAATATTTGGTCATCTAGAACCATGTTTGTTAAAGTTATCTAGTGTATGAAAAATTCTTGATGATTTTGCATGTTTTTCTCTACTATACTTATTCTTAGGGAATATCTATATACTTTACATCTTCTCTAATCTATTCATGTATCTGCCTATTCACCAATCTATCATCCAAATCCTACAAATTATCTTATTTCATTTTTTCCGTAACTCTAGTTAGTCCTTAGAATCGAATTCCTTCCCTGTGGGATTGATATCTTTTAAAACTACATCATAATTGTATACTTACAGTGGTCATCATTTTTCTATTTGAAAATCAGTACTGACAACACTTGTTTATATTTAGAACTTTTATTTTATCAGTAGGAAAGTTGGGAACTAGGTTTTTGGCACCGTTACAGATAAAAAGCCTTTCGGAACCAGTATAGCCAGAAAATCTAGCGATTAAGTTTTTAGCACCGTTGCCTGGGAAGGCAAGTGCGTTCTATAAATCAAATTGCCAGAGAATGGGAAATTATATTTAGTTGTCAATAGATTTATTTATTTTTGTTTTTGTTTTTTAGTTTTAATTATTTATATTTATTATTAACATATGTTTCTTGCTTATTCATTGAGTTTTCTTTCTAGCGTGTACATGCCAAGTACGAGTAGTTCGGGAGAAAGTTTGGCATCTTTTGAATCAGAAATAGAACGATTTGGTAGGAGAAGAAAATGGAAAAATAAGAGATAAAGAAGAAGGATGGCTGATGAAGACCAAACACAGAATGATCAACCTCAACCAAGGCTCATGGATTATGTCATTCCGACCATCAATGGTAATAATCAGGGAATTGCTAGACCACCCATTAATGCGAATCAGTTTGAAATCAAGCTAGCAATGCTTTAAATGATCAGCAATAATGTGCAATACTATGGTCTACCCAATGAAAATCTAAATTCTCACATTGCAAACTTTCTAGAAGTCTGTGATACTTTCAAAATGCATAATGTTCCTGATGAAGCAATTACACTTTACTTATTCCCATTTACGCTCCTTGATAAAGCAAAAGTTTGGTTGAATTCATTACGCCCAAATTCAATCACCACTTAGAATCAATTATCCCAAGCCTTTCTAACTAAATATTTCCCTTTAGCCAAAATCGCAAGTCTCATTAAAGAAATCACTTCCTTCACTCAGAAGTATAGTGAATCCTTATACGAAGCCTGAGAACATTATAAGGAACATCAACGAGTTTTTTCTCATCACGGTTTACCCCACAATGTGATTTTGCAAACTTTTTACAATGGAATAAATCATGCAACAAGAGGAGTGATTGATATTATGGCTGCGGGATCTTTTATGAAGAAAACTAGTCAAGAAACCTTTGATGTTTTGGAGGATATGGCAAATAACAATAATATGTGGCCAGTGGAGAGAGCGCAAGTACTACTAATCCTACTTATTCGCAAGCTGCATCTACATATTATAGTTCAGTTAAAAAGGTCAATGAATTAGACTCTATTTCTGTTATGCAAGCGCAAATATCTGCATTATCTAATAAGATAGATAGTATGCATATAAATAAAAGTAACCCTTTTGACATGTGAAAATTGTGGCCAAATAGGACACACTACTTTTGAGTGTAACTTTAACCCATGTGTAGGGGAGCAATTAAGTTATGTTCAAAGTCAAGGGAATTCTTATATCAATACAGGAAATAATTATAGGAGTTCTAATTAGAAGTATGGTGATAATCAACAAAGAATTATCAAAGTAATGATAGAATAGGACAATTGGCAAGTAAGATAGATAAATTTCTAGAAGGAGTTTGTAATAAGCAATCAGCGTTTGAGGAATGTTACAAAAAGTTAGAAAATAAAATGGATCAGATGTTTAAAAATCAATCATCTTCTCTTCATAATTTGGAAATACAAGTTGGTGAATTAGCGAGTGCTATTCCATCTAGAGGAAAAGGCCATAGAAGCAAATCCTAAAGAAAATGAACATGCTATGGCCCTTCATAGGGGTAAATTACTAGATAAATTAAATCCTTTGGGTATACATGCTAATGATATTGTAGAAGTGCCGGATGATTATCCGAGTAAATCCAATGATAAAACAAGAGAGGATGAACAACCTGAATCCGAGAAGGTGAATCCCCTCAACCACCATTTCCACAAAGAATGAAAAAGAAGAATGAGGATAAGCAATTCATCGAGTTCATCAACAAACTTAAAGCTTTTGAAATTAACCTTTCATTCATTGAAGCCATTACCCAGATTCCAAACTATGGTAAGTTTATTAAAGAACTTTTATCTCGTAAGCGTAATTTGGAAGGAATATCGAAAGTATCTTTAACTAAACATTGTATCAAAATAATAACTGCTACAATGCCCACTAAACTTAAAGATCCAAGAAGTTTCACAATACCGTGTAAACTTGGAAACATTTCTTTTCCAAAATGTTTATGTGATCTAGGGGCAAGTATAAATCTTATGCCGTTACCGATCTTCAAAGAGTTGAAGCTTGATGATGAAGTTAAAAGGACAAATATGGTCTTACAATTGGCCGACTAGTCTATTAAATGTCCTTATGGCATAATAGAAGATGTGCTAGTTAAAGTGGATAAATTTGTGTTTCCAACAGACTTTGTTATGCTAGATTTTGCATATGATGAAAAATGTCCTATAATCTTAGGAAGACCTTTTATGCATAATGGCAAAGCATTGGTAGATGTGTCGAAAGGTAAAATTAAGTTAAGGATAGGTGATGATACTATTGAATTTAACATGGATAAGGTTGATAAATGTCGAATGGATGAAGATATATGCATGAAACTTGACTTGATTGATGCTTGCATCCAAGAAGTTGTTAAGTTAGATTTCATCCATGAATATGAAGTCAAGGGGTTGAAAAACTCCATTTATCCTTAAATCTCTTATGTTTTCCAAAATATATATATATATAGTATTATATAGTAGTATATTCATATTGTTTGTATTTTAAGTTAGTGTGGTTTTAAAAATAAAAGAAAAGAACAAAATTTTTGGATTTTAAACATATCGCAATTGTGACTTACATCGCGCTCGTGAATTTAGTTGTCAAAACTTTCTATTTCTGTATGGAGAAAATCACAATCGCGACTATCTTTCACGATCACGATTGATGCGATTTTACAGCAGTTATTGCTGTAACACACTAGTACAAAATAGGCTTTTGGGGACGGTTGTTTTGTGCTTTTCCGGACGGTTTTGAACCTTCCGCATAGGCCGCGACGGAATAAGGAGCATTCCGGACGGTTCTTTTAAGAGAACCATCCGGAATGCTGTATAAAATACTGGACTACTTCGGTTTAGAGAAATACGGACGGTTTTTATATAAGAACCGTCCGTAAAGAGCAATACGGACGGTTCTTATATAAAAACCATCCGGAATAAGGAGCATTCGGGACGGTTCTCTTAAGAGAATCATCCCGAATGCTCAAATTTATTTTAGAAAATTAATTTTTAACTTCATTTATGAGCTACGTAAATTGGATTGAAGGGAGCACTGTACTTCAGCAATTTAATGCAATTTAACTTCTTGCATAATTAAGGTAAAGTTGCAACCTTTATATCCTAGCCACTTAACAAGGAATCTACTAGATGAACTTGGGCAGAGTACAAAAGAATGATGCAACTACAACTATCTAACTAAGATCCAAATAGACTAAAATAGATGAATTAGACCAAACTAGAGCAGAGTTCAAACCCCCTTGCAAATAAACAAACCTGAATAGAGTTCAAGCACAACGAAAAAGAAACAAAAAATTCTGCAGATAAGAAGTCTATTTGTTAATATTCATTACCACCTTAAGTATCATAATTTTACTTTCATTAGACAAATGTCATATGCCCAACCTTAATAATGAAAAGATACACTTTTCACTATCAATTCGAAAAAAATGCATGTTGTATTACTATTAACAATGACATTAACAAGCTGTGCAATAATATGCAGTTGATTTTCATGCCCATGTCAAATTTTAAAACACGGAACTAGATGCTAAAGTAGCCCTGAAAATAAAAGAATGGGACTCCACTAAAAAGTATTTCTATATTTGAATTTCATTTCTCTACCTACAAGTTTAATTGCAACACACAGGGAAAGAAAAACTGCACCTAAAGAAAACACAAGAATATTCAATCGTGACAAAACAAACCTCAAGATCCTCTTGACTTACCATGAAAGATTTTCCCTTGAATAGTCTAAGCATTGTAGGTTGAGGTGAATTTTTCGGGATAGAAACTGTTACATCATTAATGGCTGGGACAAACGAGTGCATATTGCTTACTGTTGAAACGAAAACTTGAATAGCAATATGAAGATCCAAGCATTTTAGGTGGCTGTTGAATTTGAACACAACCGACACATAATGCTTTATTAGGTACAAAAAAGAACAGACGGTTGAAAATCAATAAATCGGGCCTCTACATAAGAACTTTAAGAAATATCTACTCTAAAATCTAAAGGCATACTATTGAGCGCAATGAATTTTATCTTAATATAATTCGGGGAAGCTCAAGGATTATATTAAGAAACATGATTGCATTCATGCAAGTTCTTAATTAGGGTACCACATGTTTCATCTTCTGCATAATGAAAAATGAATAACTTAATCTATATACCAGAAAAAGGAAAAAACAAACCAACAAAAATTTTAAATCCCAAAATGGATGCCTTAACCCATACAAAATAATAGATAACTGACTCAAGTAGAAATTATACATCACCATGCTGATAAATTTTACAGCAAAAAGATTTGATAGTCTTACTAACTTAATAAGAGACACTAAAATAAAATGTTAGGTTTATTCAAAATGTTTTGATCGTATCTAAGAAATTATTTTTAAAATAAACAAATAAAATGCAAGTTAAGGGGAAAAAACTTGTTGAATAGGAGTGACCTTAGTGCGAGGAATCAAGACAATTCTAGGGATAGGAAGCTTAGCCGATGCAGCATATTCCTGAGTGGCCAAAAGCTTTGCTTGTGTAAACCGAGTTCCTTCAATAAAAAGGGCCACCCAAAAGGGTCTCGAGAAGTCCTTCTGATGTTGGAGACCTGACTGAATACTAAATACCATGAAATTCAAAGTAGTATCTTGAAGAAAATAGAAAGATAGATATTGTCATATCGCAACATGGATAAGTTCAAGCTTGAAGAAAATAGAAATATAAGTTCAAGCTTGAAGAAAACAGAAATATAAGTTCAAGCTTGAAGAAAACAGAAAGATAAGTTTAAGCTTCTACCTTTAGCCACGGCGATCGATTTGAAGATCCGGCGGGATTAAGGTTGGGAATTGGATTAACCACAATGGAAGCCAAATTTTTCCGCTTTCTTAAGATTGTTGGTGTTGGATACAAAGCTAGGGCTGAGGCAGATGGTCGTCTTTTATATCTAAAATTGGGATACAGTCACGAGGTCGAACTTAGAGTTCCTCCTGCTGTCTTAGTTTTCTGCTTCAAGAACAACGTAGTTTGTTGTACTGGAATTGACAAGCAAAGGGTGCATCAGTTTGCTGCTACTATTCATGATTCCAAGCCTCCAGAAGTTTACAAAGGTAAAGATATAATGTGCATAGATGAGGTGATCAAGAAGAAACAAGGTAAAAAGTCAAAATGAATCCATAACAATCGCAAAGTGTTTGTTGTAATGGTATTACTCTGTTTTCTTCTGCAAAACCAAGTCCAGTTTCTGGACTTGGAACTTGGGAGTTAATAGGACAAAAAGAATCCGAACTAGTTCATAATTTATTTTTTCAATAATATAACTTATATTTCATAAAAAAAAAGATATCGCAACATGGATGGAAAATAATAAAGCATAGCATGTGGTATACAGAATAATGAACATCAGTGTTATTAGGACAAATTGCATACCTTTAGCGTATTTTCATCTTTGGCCCATTTTCTTTCTAGAAAGAGGTACTTAGAAAACCACATAGACCAGCCTATCACCTGCACCAGTTTATGAATAGATATCATTCAGTTTATGATTTTTTTTCCCAAATAGATGTCACGATGCTAATCAATGCTACATAACCAAATTTGTCCTCATTTTTCTATGTCACCTCCAGGTAAAAATGGTTTAGTAGGGTAAATTAGTTTTTTTAATTTCCAAAGGTCTATGCCAAACATCCATACCCATTTGTAAATTAAAAACTCTACCTTGAGGATGTCTTAAGCTTAAGCTGGTGGTTCTAAAACTTAAGATTTAACTGAAATTAACCAGGATGACAGGAAAGTGAAATCTATTTATGATCTTAAACTACAAAAGATTTGCTAAATCATGCATGACAGTAGTGAATGCAATATATATTGAAAGAGACGGGGAGTATTTAATATCTCAGAAAAAGATCTTTAATTGGAAATCAACTAGTCAAGGCTGAGAAAATTATCCACACAGCAATCTGAAATTTGACTGAATTTGAATTCAAAACAGAATTGAAAACCCTCGGCAGGCAAAAACAAAGAAACACCCGACAAAGCTCTAAGAAGTTCACTGTATGAAGCAACTAAAATGAACTATCGAAACACCAAATCCTTAACTTAACCCACAATCAAAGTGAACACAAATAATCACTTAAGAATAAAAAAACAAGAGCTGAAGAAAGCAAAAAAAATGAAATTCTCCGGCTTTGTTATTTCGTCACATTAACATTCATTCAAGACACTTGAATTTCACTCAAAAATAAAAAGCAAAAGAGAATAAAAGAGAGAATCAAAAATTCTGAATCAAAAAACTTTAATGAATAGGAATCTGAGTCAGAAGTTGAAACCTAATTTACTAAAATCCAATCCATTTAAGACAAACTCAAAACAAGTTCTTTGTATACAATTCAACTCACCGACTTAACATTCCACAATTCCTAATTGGAGTATTCGCAAATTCGATCTATCATTGTATTTCTATCACATTAATCCTATAAATATGTCGTATTTGGTTTTCCAACATTCACTCCTAGCCTAACCATAATTTAAGTAG
>CATIWQ010122148.1:0-32894 GCA_949673415.1 Euphorbia schlechtendalii | reverse complement strand
TTTTCACTCTTTTTTCATAGAATTCCACTTTAGTTCATTTTACTCCCAAGATTTACCTAGTATCTGCATTTGCATAAAAAACAACTATATACCACGTGAAATCTTTTATATGAAGTATAAAAATGACTAAAACTATAGTGTTTATTGTATAAAATTTATATAATAATAAGTGTAATTATACACTTATCATAAACTGAGTTGTTTTCCCTTAAACATCCTCAAGTAATCTTTATTAAGTAAGAGTCTACTTAGTACTCAATTAATTTCACTATCTTAGTCAGTTTGTTATTTCTGAAACGTTTTAAGTACTGTGAGGTACTATTAACTTGGGTTCAATATCCTCCCCTATTTTGGATCAGATAAAAAACTTGGTAGTAGAAGAGATTAATTGAATAAATAGTTCAAAGATATAGGAATACCTGATAGATGATGTAAGATTCCCCCATGTTGAGTGAATTCCTTGGTTAGTGCGGACTCCCCCATACTGAGTGGATTCCCCTTAGTCAGGTCAAATCCCCTATAGTTTGAGGAATTTTCTTTGATTTAGAACTTTGTCTTACTTCAACTTTTCTCTGTGCTTGGTCTTAGTATACATTCCTGTAACAATTTTACAGCATACACTCAACAACATATATGAAGTTAAGAAGCTATTAACTTGGATAGAACTTGTAATTTTTATTAATAACAAAAATTCTTAGTCAATACACTATGTGTGCTCTAAGCTAACTTTACATGCTAGGTCCTATTACAAGTTTTATCATCTAGTCTACAGCTATCTAAGTTACTAAGAAGACTATGAACTACCTCTGGGATTACTGGATGAAGAATGATGTTAATGCTGTTGGTGCTATTGTTGGTGTTGATGCTGAGACTGAGAATCTTGACATTGATGCTGAGGTATACCTGAAAAAGTATATTACGATGCTGTCCTCGTTGCATCTTCCACCCCCACTCCCCCTTTGTTATCTGGCCCTTCACAATTTGATCTAGGCGCGGATTGAAGGAGTCAATGATAGCTTGGAAGTCCTCTTGCTTGCCTATGATTGTCAGAGAGATTTTTGATTCATGTTGTTCTTTCACTTTGAGAGTTAGGATGTCTTGATCATTCAAATCTTCAAGAAGTAAATGGTGGCACCGCGTGAGATGGGTTATTTGATCAAATCCTTGGCAGGTAAACTGTTGAAAGCACTACAACAAACCGCGAAAGTCTGAAGCAGAAATAAAAATCTTTAGTTGAGCCTCCATATTAATTATTCTAGGACAGAGAGAGTGCATTGACTTGACCGTGAATTCAATGTCCTTTGAGTTATAAATCCCTGTTGTGACCATCTAATTAATTGGGCACTGCATATCATTGACTTTATCTTTCATCAAGTTAAGCTTTTTGTGTATAGAGTATCCAATATATGGTTCAAGTGACTCAGTTGGCTCTGGGAATAGCTTTCTCATAGCATTGATTAGAGCTTTCTTTGTCATCTCTGTTGCCATTAATAAGCTTACAGGAAGACTCCATCTTCTCATCCAAGGCATCTAGGTTTAGTTGAGGCTGCTCAATCTTCTTTCCAGTCTCTTCATCCACCTTTAGGACATGGTCCATTTTCTTATCCTGGTTTACAATTAGCCTAGACATAGACTCTAACACTTCAGCCATAATGTGACTAGTGTCCTTTGTGGTCTCCACTTCTTTGATCACAACTTCAATCTTCTTATCGTGCTCCTCTTGATCTTGGCTTGCTCCTCTCCAAACTGATGAAACTATGTAGCTTGAGTTAATAGCGTGGTATTCAAGCTACTTAAATGCTCAACAGCGGCATCAATGCTACCCTTCATCTTTCCTACCCTTCATCTTTCCTACTACCACGTTAGTGAGAATAGTAAACATGGGGATAGAAGTGATAACTGCCGAGCTATGCTGCAGAATCAGATAGCTCAGTTAGGATCAAAGCCATCTTGCCCACCAAGCTCTTGGCGCTCTACTTCGCCAGGTGGTTGCAAATTGTAAATAAGCTCCCCTGAATCTTCTCAAACTCTTTAAAGTAGATAGATTCAGAAGGAATACTTTAGTGCTCCTCGAACTTTGGAATTTTAGCCTTGGTTTTAGCGAATAAGCCCATCAATTCTTAAGTCAGTAATACACGGCTTAGTGCTCCATCTAACTCAGCATCAGTTTTTAGAGAAGGGAATTACTTCCTTGTGAGCTCTCTAATCTAAGCCAAGATAGATGTATTAGCCAAGTCCTCTTGAACTGGCTTGCTATTGGAAAGAGATGCTTCATTGGTTGTAAAATTTTCCTTAGCATTCTCTTCACTTGCTTTTCTATGCTGAGCGGAGTTCTCAACATGAGGAACTTCTCTAACCAAATGAGTTAGAGGGGTAGCTGATGGTTATGAAGAAAGGTTTGGTTTAGGGTTTTATAAATTTGAAAGAGTGGGTTTGATCTTTACAAGGGAAGGGATTATTGTAGTTTCTGTGTTTGGTGGAGGAGAAGAAGTGGTAGGTTGAGGTTGAGAGTGAGAAGGAGAAGTTGGGGTATATTCATGAGAATTTACAATTTCTTGAGTTTGAGGAGGGGAATTTACAAGAATAAAAGGGTTAGGATTTACAAAAGAAATTGGGGTAGGATTTAAAGGTACTTGGGGGTTGGCTGATTGACCCAAGGATGGGTCAGCCTCAAGTAACTCAGCTTGAGTAGAAGAAGATTTAGGTTGAGTGGAGGTTAGGTTAGGAATGTTAGCCTCAGGAAGAGCAAATTCTTCCTAGTCTAAAATCTCCACATCTTTGCCAACATCCTCTTCATCGCTTCTCACCACTTGAATATTTCTCTTAATAGGGCAAGTATCGACATAAAGCTTTCTCTGATTGGCCTTTGCCTAGCTTGTGGCTTGGCAAGTTTAGTGGCTGGGCAAGTTTGACTCCTGCCCTTTCTTTTGTTGGACTAGCTCTAACTCATTGAGAACCAGCTTTTGCCTTTGGAGAAGAAGCTGTGGAAGCGATTGTTGGGAACTACTCTAGATGAGCTGTAGAACCCAAGTTAATAGTACCTCATAGTACTTTAATGTTTTGGAAATAGCAAATTGACTAGGATAGTGAAATTAATTGAGTACTAAGTATAATCTTAATTAATGAAGCTGACTAGAGTTTGTTTAAGGGAAAACAACTCAATTTGCTGAGTAATTAAGTTATGGCTTAGAGTAGGAAAAGCTGAGTCTGTGCTGAGTAATACGTAGTTTAGAAGTATATCTACTCAGCTATGCTGAGTTAGCTGTTATTTATTAAAAGCTGATTTCTTTAACAGTTAGAGAAATTTATGACACATATGCTACTAACAATTTCTGTGAGAGATGGAAATTCTTTAGTAACTTTTCAAGTAAAAAACCGCTGAAATTAAAGAAGATTTCTAGTGGTCCTCACAAGATAAAAGGTTTCAGTATGGAATGTTAGGATTCCCTCACTAAAATCCAAAACAAAAGGAAAATCTGACATGCGCCATTTCTCAATGTCTCCGCGCGACTCTGCTAACATAAGCATTGTCATCCAATCTGAAGATTTCACATTGCATTCTCGTGCGCTTCTCTCAAACCGTATTGTTTAAAGACAAATGAGATTTTGTTAACGGAATTTTATCGCGCTTCAGTGTTCAAATTTCTATCTCTAAACCTCCTTGAATCTGTCTCCAAAGGGAAGATTCGAAATATATGAAGAGAAGAGAAATTAAAGATCGGTGACCTTTAAAAGTTTGCAACGACTACTTTGCAAAGCTTCAAGTATAAATAGAAGATTGAAGCAGACCTTCAAACTTGGTGAATCACCTCAAATTTCTTTTCGAGCTGAAATTCTACGCAATTACTCCCAGCTTCAAGAAATTCCAAACTTAAGCAATTTGTAAACAACAAATTCTAAATCTATTTCTAATAGAGAGATATACTTAGATTTAACATTGTAAGGATTCAACGTCTTTATAAGTTGGATTCAGTCCTCAATTTTCTATTCAAATCTGAGTGTCAGTTTGGGAAGGGTACCCAAACTGAGTTGAGTGGTAGTTAGAAAGGAAGGTACTTTTTGTAAAACTGTGTCTGGATTAAAGCTCAGAAAAGGTATCTGGGGACTAGAGGTAGGCTCAGGGCCAAACCCAGATAAAATTAAGGTGTTGAAGTTCTAACTTTTTCTTATAACTTTTACCGCGTTCAGCTCATTTATCATTTTATCTCTGTTTGAGTGTTTTGCTTGAAAAACCAATCCAAAGCTAAGTACCTAGCAAGTGATTGTAGATAAACTGTGCCAGCAAAGTGAATAGTTTATAAAGTTCTTATATCAACTCAACACACATATAAAAACTTAACTTGATGAAAAAGAATTTTATAAATCCTAAAAAGTAATCAAGATTCGCATTTACCCCCCTCTATGGTTGTTTACAAGATGTCTAAGGACCAACATGAGTAGATAGGGGAATGTCCTCATTGGTCTCTTCACTGGACCATTCGAAGTCCACAACAAATGCATCTTCATCCTCCTTTAGCACAACTTTGTGGATCATAGTTGGTTCCACCCTAGCCTTCTTTAGTTTGAGATCTTTAGCCTTAGTATAGCGGGTGTGAACCTGTTAACTCCAGCTTACTGAAATGGGGCATATCCAACACCTTCTTCGCTAGAATCACATTTCTCCATGGCCATCCAAGAATGGAGTAATAGCTAGCTGCAATACCTTCATTAGAGCGGTAATGAGGTAATCTTAATGGTAGATGGTAGTAACTTTGGTTAAGTGTTGCATAGCCAATTAAGTAGCTTACCTTCTACCATATGGTAGACCACACACCTCTCAAAATAGGCGCAGCTACTCAGAGACCTAATTTTGGGTAATAGCAAGTTCACTAGCAGCTCATGACAAGCTCTCACATCCCAGTTCATCCCTGATGCAATAATTTCCCTAGACCCATAGTCTGCGGGAAGCTCCCAATTTGCTAGAACAACCACTACCTCCTCATCTCCAGTTTTCCTTACAATAGTGCCATTCAAAGGCATGTTCAGTAGGCTAGACACCAAATTAGCATAGATTAAGAATAAGACATTGTTGAATTCCACCATTAAAACATCTTCGAACCCCTTGATGGTGTAAAGAGAGGTGTAAAACCCTTTGATGAGGCTTTTTATTGGAGGGCCTTCAAGTAGAAGGAAGTGGATGAGATTTTGCTTCTTGATTACTTTATGCATAAACCTGTTGAGGAGAAGGCTCTCATAGTTGACTTCAAACATTGGACCGAAATCCAGGTCTTCAACCCACTCAATTTTAGTAAAAACGGTTCAAGAAGGAAAGACAATCCTCTACCATGAACCGTCAATGTGAATGAACATCTTCTACTTTGATTTGCCTTGGAGTTTCAAGGTTCTTTTGGTAAGCGCCATTGCAGTTGAAGGGAATTTAAGAGTAGAAAAGAGATTAGGGTTCTTTGTAGAAGAAATGATTAGGATTCAAAGAACAAGTAATCTCTCTCTTCATTTCCTTGCAACTTTTATAGACGATCCTTAACTTATAGAGATACATAGCGCTCGCAAAAGAGAAGATGAAAATCAACATCGAGAAACACTTGATTGACCTACTTAGTGAAACGCTGAGTTTAGCAGTGGACGGTTCCAATTCAAAATATCTTTTGAAAGACACGAGTTTTTGAGTTTTAACTGCGAAATTGAATCTCACAACGTTACTTTAAAATTTAAACGATGTTAAATACTTGTTATATCATTTGGCAGAGTTAAAATTTGATCTTCAACACTTAGCCAAACTTTTTATTTTTCCTTCATATAGGGTTCGCCATTCTAATAAGCTGCCTTAGAACATTGAACTGTTCTTTGGGTAATGGTTTAGTGAATATGTGAACTCACTGTTCCTTAGAAGGAACATACTCCAATTTGACATCTCCCTTTAGCACATGATCCCTTATGAAGTGATGTCTTATATTGACATGCTTCATCCTACCATATTGAACTGGATTCTTGGATAGGTCAATTGCACTCTTGTTATCACATATAACTTCGAGATAATTTTACTTTATACCATAATCTTCCAATTGCTACTTAATCCATAGCAATTGTACTACCCAACTTCCTGCTACCATGTACTCAGCTTCATCCGTACTCACCGAAATAGAAGTTTGCTTCTTGCTATACCATGAGACAAGGCATTCTCCAAGGAAATGGCATCCTCTTATGGTGCTTTTCCTGCCGAGCTTGTCTCTACCATAGTCAGTATCTTTGAATACTCTTGAAGTGAAATATGTACTTTTGAGATACCATAGACCTGCATTAAGAGAACTTTGCAAATACCGGAGAATTCTCTTAATAGTTGCTAGATGAGATTCTCTGGGGTCAGCTTGATAACGAGCACAGTAGCACACAACATACCGAATGTCAAGCTTACTGGCTATAAGGTTAAGTAGAGAACCGATGATTCTCTGTAGAACTTGGTCAGCCTCTCATACCAAGCTCTTGGAGCTTAATTCAATCCATAGAGAGGTTTCTTCAGTTTGAAGACATGCTCAGGATTCTTCGAATCTTCAAAGCCTGGAGGTTGGCAAACATAGACATCCTCTTGAATAAATCCATTTAGAAATGCGCTTTTGGCATCCATTTGAAATAGGTTAAACTTCATATGGGATGCGAAAGCACACAAGATTCGAATAGCTTCTAGCCGAGCTACAGGAGCATAAGTTTCATTATAATCGATACCTTCTTGCTGATTATAACCTTGATCAACAAGCCTAGTCTTGTTCCTGACAACAGTGCCATTTTCATCTAGCCTGTTCTTGAAAACCCATTTGGTGCCGATGGTTGATTTTCCTTTGGGCTTTGGAACTAGATCCCAAACATCATTATGCTTGAATAGATAGCTCCTCTTGCATCTTGATCATCCAATAATCATCTCCTTCAACATCTTTGAACTTCTTGGGTTCAATTAATGAGATGAAAGTAGGAAGGCTCATCATTCTACTGAGCTGACCTCACGTCATCACTGGATTATGGATATCATCAACATTGCTTTCGAGCGGGTGGTTGCGATGAGTTCTAATCTCTCTTGGAAGATTCGTATCTATAGTTGGAGGATTTAACTTGGTTGTTGAGGGTGAGGTTGATCTTCACCATTGTTGAAGTTTATAGATTGATCATCGTCTTCCTTGACTCTATCAGCTTTAAGTTCTTGTACTGGGTTTGGCAACATAGAGAGTGGAATGCTGAGTGGATTTTCTCACCGAGATACTCCTTCATCTTCATTAGATAGACGTCTATCTGCATTGTTAGTTTCATCAAAATCCACATGCATAGATTCTCTAATAGGCCGGTTCTTTTGACTTATATTCTATATACCTTGCTGTTAGTTGAGTATCCTTGAAAGATACCTTCATCAGCCATTAGATCAAACTTACCTAACTGCTCCTAGGTGTTAAGAATAAAGCACCTTCATCCAAATGATCTGAGATGACCAATCTTAGGCTTACGCCCCCGCCAAAGCTCATAGGGTGTCTTCTCAAGAATTGGGCAAATTAAAACCCGATTCAAGATATAACAAGCTGGTTAACATCTTCTCCCCAAAATTACTTTGGTAGATTGTAATCACTCAACATGGATCAAGCCATTTCAACTATGGTTCTATTCTTCGTTTCTACAACCCTAATTTGTTGAGGAGTATATGGAGCAGAACAGTTGTGGTTAATATCATGTGCTAAACAGAATTCTTCTAAATGGAACTTCTCAAATTCACATCCATGATCACTTCGAATTCTACCGATTTTAGTTCATATTTCATTCATTATCATAATATCAAGTTTGATAAAAGATTTATATGTTTCTTCTCTGCTACTTAGCAAGACCATCTAAGTGAATCTTGTGAAGTCATCCACAACAACCAACAAAAATCTCTTACTACCCTTGCTCATAGGGTGAACTAGGCTGAAAAGATGCAGGTGGAGGAGCTCCAACGGTCACTTAGTTACTACATGATTAATTGACCTAAAAGATTTCTTAACCTGCTTACCGAGCTGGCAAGCTAAGAAAAGTTTATCCTTCTCAAAGCTGATATTGGGCAAACCCACAACTAGTTGCTTTTTAGCAAATTTGGACAGAATGTTCATATTTATATGACCCAGCCTTTTGTGCCAAAGCCACGAATTATCCTCCTTTGACACAAGACAAACATTATTAGAGCTTGGGGATAAATCATTCATATACACATTATTGATTCTAGGAGCAAAGAATATAGTTGATTCAATCTTGGAGTCAATAACTGAGCAACCTGCTAAGTTGAAAATAACCTTGCTTTATCACAAAGTTGGGATACATTGAGCAAGTTAAACTTGTGTCCTTTGACTAGAGAAACCTCTTCGATTAAAGGAGAGACACCAACAGTGCTATAACCCACGATCTTTCCTTTTTGGTTATCTCCAAAACTGATACTTCCAATTATTTTATGCTCCAATTATATGAACTGGCTTTCATCTCCCATCATATACCTTGAGCATCCGCTATCCTAATACTACATTCCAATGTCATCAGCAAATCTAAGGCTCACCTGCAAAATAATCATGTTTTCTTAAGTACCCATGTTTTAGAGCTGGGTCCTCTCTTGTTAGTAATGCTTAAGTTAGTCTAGTCATACTCATCATAATAACCATTTTTATACCTATAGAGAACTGTAGCATGTCCATCTTTGCCACAAAAACCACACACCATTTTTTCTTGAGGCTGGCTCGCTTTCTTCTTTTTAGAGGAATTCTTCCTCTTAAAATTGAGAGTTTGGTTATCGAAGTTTAACTATTGGCTAGAGGAGGAAATCGTTTCTCCTTTAAATTTATTATATCAGTAGTCAATTCATCTAATCTCTCAGTGAGCTTACTATTGTGACATTCATGATACTCAACATTTCTTACAGAAAGCAGATATCAAGAGATAAGGAAGCAATAGTATCTTCATCGTCTTCACTTCTCCTCACTAGCTCCTTGATGTGTTTCCTTGACTTATTAGTCCTTTTCATAACATTAAAGAGTATATGGTCGAACTCTTCAATGAACAAAGGGATTTCAAGATGTACCTCAGCTTGAGAAGATTTCTCCTTATTGTGCTTAGCTATAGAGTCAGTAGCGGATTGATTGCTCTTTAAAAGCAGATGCTTAGCTCTCGCCCCTTTCATTTTTTATCACCATTAAGCAAAGGTTGGCGAAATCTATTACTTCTTCATCAGATGATGAAGATTCTTTAGAATCACTCCAGATGGTAGCAAATGCCTCATTTTTCTTTGCGAACATCTTTTTATAGCTGTCCTTCTTGGTCAAGATGATTAGATATGACCTTTTTCACCACAACCAAATCACTTGATGTCTTTGCTGCCCTTCTTCTTGGGTCCTTCCTCAGCTCCTCACCGGTGCTGAGTTGACTTATTTTTAGTAGAAAAATTCTTCTTCTGAACTTCCCTTCCTTCTTTATAAAGCATTTGAAACACCTAGTCTGAAGGGCCATTTGTTCATCATAATCGCATTTGGTGAATTCATCAGATGAATCATCTTTCAGGATAATGGCTTTGCCCTCTCTCTCCTTGACCATACTACTTTTGGAGTCATCTGTATATTTCCTCAAAGACATTTCTTGAGTCAGCAAGGTGCCTATCAGCTCAACATAGCTATAGGTCTTAAGATCATGAGCCTCCTCGATCGCGCTCTTATTGGCATCCCACTCTAAGGTAAGAGTGTGAAGAATCTTCTTCACCATCTCTTCCTTGGTGAACTCCTTGCCCAATCTCTTCAATTCACTAATGATATTAATGAACCTGGTATTTATAGCTTGAATACCCTTGCTAGCGCCATTCTAGAACATCTCATACTCTCTCGGTATGAGATTGATCTTCGACTCCTTGACCTTGTAAATCCCCTCGTAGGTAATCTCCAATTTCTTCCATATTTCCTTTACTATTTCATAGCTTGAGACCCTATTGAACTCTGTGAGATCTAGTGCATAATGTAAGTAATAGATGGCTACGTCATTCTCTTTGAGAAGCCTTAAGTCAGCATCATTATAATCCTCCGGATCAACTGGAACACATTCCCCATTCCTTACTATGTTAGGAATTCTGGGACTAATCTATATAATGAGCCATGCTTGCATGCTTTGTGATTGGATGAAGTTTTTCATGTGGTTTTTCTAAAATGTGTAATGATTACCGTCAAACAAAGGTGGCCTGGCTACAAACATTCCTTCTTTAAGGAGAATTGTTTATCTTGATCCAAAATTGAAATTGTTATAAGCCATTTCAGATCTTTAACTCAACGATGATTAGTCTAAAATTTGAGCGTCGTTCTAATACCACCTATTGGTCCTAAACGTCTTAATATAAATAGTAGAGGGGGATGAATGTGTTTCTTAGTTCTTCTTAAGATTTAAAAAATTATTTTACCAAGTTTAGTTTTTAGATGCGTGTTGAGTGAAAACTACGTTGTGCTGAGTCTAAAAACTATAAACTGCTCAACTTTGCTAGCACAATTTATCTTCAATTGCTGCTGAGTACTTTACTCAGCTCGTATTGGTTTTTCAAGCAATACCAATTAAAATGAGAGAATGATGGATGATACAAACACATTAAAACAAGCGAATAAGGTTAGAATGATTAGATTTATCCTAGTTCGGCCCCTAGCTTACCTCTAGTCCCCGGATTCCTTTAATATTTCTTTCCTTCATTAGGCAGAGAAGCCTTTATAGTGGGTAGATAAGATTACAAAATGTACCTTCCTTTCTAACTACCTCTCAAACATAGTTTAGGTACCCTTCCTAAATTATCACTCAGATTTCTTAAAAGAAAATACGAATAGAGGATTTTAACTAATAAAAATGTTGAATCCTTTACAATGTTAAATCTTAAGTGCCATCTCTCTATTACAAATAGATATGAACAATTTGTGTTTGCTAGATTGCTTGAGTTGGAATTCTTGAAAGCTGGGATTGATTGAACAGGGTTTCATCTCTTAAAGAAATTTGAGGTGATTCACCAAGTTTAAACACCTGCTCCAGTCTTCTATTTATAATTGAAGGTCTTGGAAGTAACCGTTGCAAACTTCTCATCTTGGCAGCTTCTTCAGTTTCTCTTCTCTTCAAATCTTTCAAAATTGCCTGTTCGAAACAAATTCCAAGACGTTTAGAGATAGAGATTCTGAACATTGACACGCGAGATTAATATGTTAATCCAATGAGTCAAAAATTGTTTATCTTCAAGAAATCAGTTCTGATAGAGAGGCATGAGAGATGCAACAGGGATTCCGAGATTTGTTGACTTGCTGACATTGTAGAGTTGTGTGGATAAACTAAGAAACAACGCATGTCAGAGGATTCCTTTTATCTTGGACTCTAGTGAGGATTCTCCAACATTCCGTACTGACACCTTTTGTTTGTGAGGACCACTTGAATATCTTCTTTAATTTCAGCACCTAATCTCTTGAAAAGCATAAAAAAACAATAATTTTATCTCTCACACGAACCATTAAACACGCATGTGCCATTAATTTCTCTTAATGTCAAAACTACTCAACTTTTATAAATAAAAGCTAACTCAACTTCGCTGAGTTTATTTCTTTATAAACTATGTAATACTAGGCCGATTCAGATTTTCTTACTCTAAGCCATAGCTTAATTAATATCTCGGTAAACTTAGTTGTTTTCCCTTAAACATCCTCAAGTAAACTTTATTAATCAAAAGTCTACTTAGAACTCAATTAATTTCACTATCCTAGTCAGTTTGTTATTTCTAAAATGTTTTAAGTACTATGAGGTACTATTAACTTGGGTACAACAAATAATGATGACCACACTGGCATCCAAAACTCCACCCTAATTGGGCAAATTAACTAAATCATTCATTTCATAACTACATATAGTAGCTGTTTCCATGCACTCTAGATTTTAATTTTATTTGATTTCATCTTGGCATATTGCATAGCTCACCTAAAATTAATTTGACCTCTTTATTACATGAGATTTAGTCATAATACGGAATCTCAAACTATTGACCTATTACCACACGAGTAACTTGGTCACCCCATTTCATTTACAATACATCATTCCTTATATGATGTCACATAGAAATTGTACAGATCTCAAATCCACCCCGGAGGTTGGATTTCCATTTTCACATTTTATCACTTTATCTAATGACTAACATGTTGGTTTTAAATGAATTGACAAACACATTATTTATTTCGCATCATGGCACGTTAACCCCTTGTGAATGCAACTATAACATTAACATCTCATGCATTTTTCATGCATCATGAATCCAATGAGCAAAGCCTGATTTTCTTCCTGTGTTCCTCAACTTGGAAAAGGCCTGCTAACCGCTTAGTTCGCGTATCTTCGATCGTGGCCAATTTGGAGGGGGTTCTGTATATTGACTCTAATGAAGAATCGGGTTCAAATTCAGATCAACTTACTTGTTTCTCTTTCAATCGGATAGATAGAATGGATGATCTACAGGATAAGAATGTGGGGGATGAGCAAACTCTTCTAGCGGGATAGAACTCCCAACAAATACCTTAATCATTGGTGAGCACCGAGATTACAATTATTTTGAATGCCTTAATGAATAGTGATCAGTTGGCATCGATCATTAATCACCATGCCAGGCCCAGTCAGCTTGAAGGAAGAACCATGATGTGGTCTCCAATCTAGATGTCACCCTAAACGTATGCGGTCCGGTAACCACTAGTCAGCCTAGAGTAAGGGGACCTTCTCCTTCTCCTACAATGCACCCTTTTCATAGCACTACTACTTTTACCTTTTACTAGTTTGGGATGGGACAAGGTCAGTAGAATCAAGCACAGGTTGGTCAGCCGAGGTATAATATAGTTAGTACTTTTCAGCCACATGCATGGATTCAGTTCTTCCCAAGATAACTAGGCCAATCAGTGTTTGCATATGGCAGCACTAGACATTCGACCACCTCTTTCAGCTACATCCCTTTCATCCAAGGTTTTCAGGGTGTGGCTCAATCATTAATTTCTAGTTGGAGTGCATCGGTATCTTCATAGTTCTAGGTAATCCCAAAGCCCGCATCCTCTTAAATATTTTAACCCCAAGGGAAGTATGGTCAGGGAACTCAGCATGGTTTCTATTCAAGCACTAGAAATACTATTCTCCAGCAACCGGGTATGGTGGAATGTGGCAGTAGTTTTCTACCACTCACGGTGGTCATCTTGCACCAAGTTAGGTGAATACATAACCTGCACAGTCGGCAGTCAATGACGAGGATAGTTTGCCGCCAAACTTCACAATTTTGAGCATGTGATTTCGCTCCCGATTCGCGAGTTTGATGATGAATTCATAATTTATTTTTCCCTTGCTAGTTTTTAACTTTTTATAGGATCCTGAATTCATCTAGAGGAAGCTTGCTTTATTTCTTTGAACCTTAACCTTTTTTAGGCAATTTCAACACAAAAAGCCCAAGGCAAAGAAGCCATACCGTTAACGACATGGACATATCGTTAACGGCATGGACATATCGTTAATGACATGGATATATCGTTAATGACATGGACATATCGTTAATGACATGTCAAGTGTCGTTAAGGATATTGCCAATGTCATTAATGACATTGTCAATGTCGTTATCGACATTGACTTTCCAACATAACAAAAATTGCACTTCTTGTAATTTTCAGCCAAATAGGTGAGTTTTACCCACATGCTCGAACATGATAACTACAAAGCCACTCCCCACACCTACCTAAGACCTTCACATCAAATATTTTGAGGATTTTGTTGAACCCAAGTTAATAATACCTAACAGTATTTAAAACATTTTGGAAATAACAAACTGGCTAGGATAGTGAAATTAATTGAGTACTAAGTAGACTCTTAATTAATAATGTTTACTTAAGGATGTTTAAGGGAAAAAAACTCAGTTTACTGAGATATTAATTAAGTTATGGCTTAGAGTAAGAAAAGTTGAGTCACCCTAGTATTACATAGTTTATGAAGATATAGACTTAGAGAAACTGAGTTAGCTGAGTAGTTTTGACACTTAGAGAAATTAATGATACATGTGTGTTTAATGGTTCCTGTGAGAGATAGAATATTCTCTTTGATGCTTTTTAGGAGAAAAGATGCTAAAATTAAAGAAGATATTCAAGTGGTCCTCACAAACAAAAGGTGGTAGTATGGAATGTTGGAGAATCCTCACTAGAGTCTAATACAAAATGAATCCTCTGACATCCGTGTTTTCTCAATGTCTCCACGCAACTCTGCAACGTCAACAAGTTAACGAATCTTAAAAATCCATGTTGCATCTTGCACGCCTCTCTATCAAAATGGATTGCTTGAAGATAAGCTAGTTTTTGACGCATTAGATTAACGGATTAATCTCGCACCTCAAAGTTCGAAATCTCTATCTCTAAGGTCCTGGAATTTGTTTCAAATGGGAAAACTTGAAAGATTTGAAGAGAAGAGAAATTGAGGAAGCTACCAGGATGAGAAGTTTGCAATGGTTACTTCCAAGACCTTCAACTATAAATAGAATACTGGAGCAGATTTTCAAACTTGGTGAATCACCTTGAATTTCTTCAAGAGTTGAAACCCTATTCAATCAGTCCCAGCTTTCAGGAATTCCAACTCAAGCAATCTAGCAAACACAAATTGGTCATATTTTGGAGAAATTCAAGCCACCTGAAAAACCATTGTTTGACGATAATCATTACATATTTTGGAAAAACCACCTGAAAAACTTCATCCAATCATAAATGAACTGAAAAGATTGGGCAAGGAGTTCACCGAGGAAGTGATGATGAAGAAGATTCTCTGCACTCCTACCCTAGAGTGGGATGCCAAGAATAGTGTGATCGAGGAGGCTCATGATCTTAAGACCTACAGTTATGATGAGTTGATAGGCACCTTGCTATCTCAAGAAATGTCTTTGAGAAAATATACCGATGACTCCAAAAGGAGTAAGAGCAAGGAGAGAGAGGGCAAATCCATTGTCCTGAAAGCTGATTTATTTGATGAATTCACCTGCTCTGATTTTAATGAGCAAATGTCCCTTCTGACTAGGCATCTCAAATGCTTTATAAAGAAGGATGGGAAGTTTAACAAGAAGAAGTTTCCTGCTAAAAACAAGTCAACTCAGCACAGGTGAGGAGCTCAAGAAGGACCCAATAAGGAATGCAGCAAAGACATCAAGTGCTTTGGTTATGGTTAAAAAGGCCATACCCAATTAACTTATCCAAAGACCAAGAAGGATAGATATAAGAAGAGGTTCGCAAAGAAAAATAAGGCACTTACTACCACCTGGAGTGATTCTAAAGAATCTTCTTTATCTGATGAAGAAGCAACAGATTCCTCCAACCTCTGCTTAATGGTGATTGAAAATGAAAGGGACGAGAGCTCAGCATCTATTTCTAAGAGCAATCAATCATCTACTAACTCTGAAGCTAAGCATAGCAAGGGGAAATCCTCTCAAGCTGAGGTACATCCTGAAATCTCTTTGTCCATGGAAGAGTTCACCTAGGTACCCTTTGATGTTATGAAACTAACTAATAAGTTAGGGGAAAACATCAAGGAGCTAGTGAAGAAAAGTGAAGACTAGAAAGATACCATTGCTTCCTTGTCTCTTGATATCTCTTTCTTCATGAAAAATCTGAGTTAAGCTCACTAAGCGATTACATGAGTTGACTGCTAGGATAAAAGATTTAAAGGACAAACTTGTTCCTCCTTCACTCAATAGTCAGACTTTGAGTAACCAAACTCACAATTCTAATAGAAAGAATTCCTTTAAAAAGAAGAAAGCGAGCCAGCCTCAAGCAAAAATGGTGTGTAGTTTTTATGGCAAAGCTGGACATGCTACAATTCTCTTTAGGCATAAAAATGGTTATTATAACTAGTATGAATGAACTAACTTAAGCACTGTAACAAGGGAGGATCCAGCTCGAAAGCATGGGTACCTAAGAAAACCTGACTGTTTTGTTGGTGAACCTTAGATCCGTTGATGATATTAGAATATGGTATTTGGATAGAGGATGCTTAAGGTATATGGCAGGAGATGAAAGCCAGTTCATGTCATTGGAGCATAAAAGAAATGGAAGTGTTAGTTTCAGAGATAACCAAAAAGGAAAGATTGTGGGCTGTAGCACTATTAATGTTCCTCCTTTAATCGAAGAGGTTTCTCTGGTCAAAGGACTCAAGTTCAACTTGCTCAGTGTAGCCCAACTTTGTGAGAAAGGTAGGAGGGTTACTTTTGACTCAGCAAGTTGCTCAATTATTGACTATAAGACTGACTCAACTATACTCTTTGCTCCTAGAATCAATAATGTGTATATGATTGATTTATCCTCAGGCTCCACTAATATTTGTCTTATATCTAAGAAGGATAATCCGTTGCTTTGGCACAAAAGGTTGGTCATATAAATATGAACATTCTATCTAAACTATCCAAAAAGTAATTTGTTGGTCCTTAGATAGCTTGTAAACAACCGTAGAGGGGAGTGAATGCGAATCTTGGTTACTTTTTAAGATTTATAAAAATATGTTTAACCAAGTTAAAATAATTAACAGAGACAGAATGATGAATGAGATGAACACAGTAAACGCTAGAGAGAAAGTTTAGAACTTCAACACTTGAATTTATCAAGGTTCAACCCTGAGCCTACCTCTAGTCCCCAGATACCTTCTCTGAGCTTTAATCCACTAATCTTCATTCGTTACTTAGGCGGAGTAGCCTTTACAGCGGGTAGACATAGTTTTTACAGAAAGTACATTTCTTTCTAACTACCACTCAACTCAGTTTGGGTACCCTTCCCAAACTGGCACTCAGATTTGAAGAGAAAATGGGAATTGAATTCAACTTATAAAATGTTGAATCCTTACAATGTTAAATCTAAGTATTTGATTCTCTCTATTACAAAATAGATTTGAATTGGTTGTTTGCTGATTGCTTGAATTTAGAGTTTCTTGAAGCTGGGAATAATTGCGCAGAGTTTTAGCTCTCAAAGAAATTAGAGGTGATTAACCAAGTTTGAACATCTACTTCAATCTTCTATTTATACTTGAAGCTTTGCGAAGTAGCCATTGCAAAATTTTCATCCTTGTAGTTCTTCAATTTCTCTTCTCTTTATATCTTTCGAATCTTCTCGTTGGAGACAGATTCCAGGATGTTTAGAGATAGAAATTTGAATGCTGAGGCACGATAAAATTCCATTGACACAATCTCATTTGTCTTCAAGCAATTCGATTTGAGAGAGGTGCGCGAGAATGCAACGTGGAATCTTCAAATTGGTTGACATTGGTGACGTTGGCAGAGTCGCGCGAAGATACTGAGAAACGATGCATGATAGAGAATTCCTTTTGCTTTGGACTTTTGTGAGGGAATCCAAATATTCCGTATTGACACCTTTTGTCTTGTGAGGACCACTAGAAATCTTTTTTTTATTTCAGCGCTATTTCACCTGAAAAGCAACAAAAGAATTTTCATCTCTCACAAGAAATGTTAGTAGCATATGTGTCTTTTAATTCTCTAAGTGTCAATGAAATCAGCTTTTAATTAATATAAGCTAACTCAGCACAACCGAGTTGATATACTTCTAAACTATGTAGTACTCAGCATAGACTCAGCTTTTTTTACTCTAAGCCATAACTCAATTAATTACTTAGCAAATTGAGTTATTTTCCCTTAAATAAACTTAAGTCAGCTTCATTAATTAAGAAAAGACTTAGTACTCAATTAATTTCACTATCCTAGTTAGTTAGCTATTTCCAAAACTTGCAAGTACTATGAGGTACTATTAACTTGAGTTCTATAATCTCCCCCATTTTAGACAGATGAAAAACTAGGTAGTAGAAGAAGTTAATTGAATAAGTAGTTTAGAGATATCAAGAATACCTGGAAAGTGATGTAAGACTCCATTGTGCTGAGTTACTTTCCTTAGTCAACTTGAACTCCCCCATACTGAGTGATTCTTTTCAAGTAGCTCAGCTTCCCCATACTTAGAGGATTTTTCTTCACTTTGGGACTTTGTCTTACTTCACCTTTTCTTCAAGGTTGGTCTCTTGTATGAGTTCCTACATCATATAGTCAACTTCGCAGCAGAAACATACATACAACATAATAAAGTTAAGAAGATCTTAACTTGAGGTGGGAACTTGTAATTTTTATTAATTTCAAAAAATAACTTAGTTAGTACATTACTTATGTTCTGAACTAAGATTACAAAGCTACATCCTATTACAAGTTCTAACTACAAAGAACATGGCTTCTTCTATTTTCTATGTGCTGTGGAGGAAGAACCAGCAGTCTTGTCTTGATTAGCCTTTGGATTTTGCTACTGAGGAGGCTTATGATGAAAAGGTTTCCTTGGAAGAGTTCCCTTCCTAAGATTCACCGTTCGGAGAGTATCTTCAGCTACCTTCTCCCCCTTTACTATCTGACCTTGCATAATTTGTTCATGGCAGAGGTTAAAGGCATTGAGGGCAGCTTGAAATTTCTCTTGCTGGCCGATGATTTGAGGGGAAATCTCTTGTTTAGTTTCTCTTTGCCCTTAGTGGTAAGGAACTGTTGATAATTAAGTTCCTAAGAAGAAGATGGTAACATCTGGAGAGTTATGCAATCTGGTCAAACCCTTAACATGAAAACTATTGAAAGCATTGGAGTAAGGCTTCGAAGTCCATTGCAATCAGTACGATCTTTAGTTGTGTTTCGATGTCAAGAACCTTGGGTCCAATAGATGATATACACTTTGTAGTGTAATCAATATCTTTAGCGTCCAATTTGCCCGTCTTCATTAGAGTTCCAACATTCTTCTGCATGTCTTCTACTTTTGACTTAATGACATTCATCTTGGTATGAATGGTCATACTAGTTTCAAGGTATAGAGAAACAATAGCAGGCAAGCTTGGAGTTGGCATGTCTGAAAAATCTTCCCCATTGCAGAGATAAAGAACTTCTGCGAAGAGGAGATCTTGTGTGTTGTGTGCTCATTCACTTCTTGTTAGAAAGAGTCCAGTTTGGTGTGGAGAGAGTCAAGATTAACGATAGGTGCCTTGTCCATCTTTACTGAGATATCCATCAACAGCTTCACCATGTGGTCTTATTTATTATCATGGTTTAGCAAGAACTTTGACTGGGCCTCCAACAACTTGGCAATGCTGTGGCCAACATCCTTTGTTTGTTCTACCTCTTTGAGGACATTCTCAATCTTGCGGTCTATGAACCTTTTTGCTTTGGCCTACTACTCACTAAGTTTGTGGACCTGTGTCACTTGATTTACCATGTTAGTACTCAAGAGACTTAGCATCTCAATAATAATATCCACACTACCTTTAATCTTTCCTGCAACAGCGTTAGCCATTGTAGTAGACATGGGGATAGAAGTGATTGCTACCCCAAGATGGGCTGCAGAATCCGTCAAACTAGTTAAGATTAGAGCCATCTTATCCACCAAGCTCATGGCACTCTCTTTTGTCAAGTGATTTCGAATAACCAACAAGCTACCCTAGATCCTCTCAATCTCCTTGAAGTAGAGAGATTTTCTTGGCACACTTATGTGCTATTCAAATTCATGCAACTTTGCCTTAAGCTTGGAGGACAAGTCAATCAATTCTTGAGTGAGTAGCAATTTACTTACTACTTCATCTAACTTAGCAATTGTCTTGAGCACAGGGAATTTCTTCCTAGCTAACTCTCTGATTTCTGCCAAGAAAGATGTATCAGCCAAATCCTCGCGAATTGGCTCTCTACTAGGCTCAGTTGCTTCACGGGCTATAAAATTTGCCTCAACATTCTGACCATTTGCATTTCCTTGCTGAGCGTACTTCTCAGCATTATAAACTTCCCTAACTAGAGGGGTTAAGGGGGTAGAGGATGGGTTTGAAGAAGAGGGTGGTTCTGAAGACTTTACAATTGAATAAGTAGGGGGAATGGTTTTCTTGAGTGGAATAGAAGGTACAAGGGATGTACAAGGAATGGTTTGAGTTTGGGTTTGTACAGGAGAAGAAGGGGTAGAAGGGTTATTTATAGGTGAAGAATTTGGAGAGCAAGAGTCTTTGCTTTTTGTAGGAGAAGAAATATAAATAGGAGAGTTTTGGTTATAGACAGGAAAGGAAGGAATATGAATAGGAGAATGTACAATATTTGAAGGAGGAGAATTTGCAGTTGATTTTTCAGTATCTACAGGAGTAGAAACTAGAGGTATTGAAGAATTTGCTGGATAAGATGGGCTATGAGGATTTACAGAAGAAGTGGGGGTAAGATTTTGAGAAACCTCTTGGTTAGCTGTTTGATCCAAGGATGGGTTAGCTTGAGGTTGCTCATACTGAATAGAGAACTGCTCAACATGAGTGAAATACGGTGTGGGGATGTTGGGGTTTTGAAAATCAGACTCCTCAGGAATCAAGGAGAGGGTTTCTCCAACATCCTCCTTGCTGCTCACCACTTGCACATTTCTTTGTAGGGGCCTATTGGTGGCAGAACGCTTGCACCCCTTTACTTTGGCAAAGATTTCTTGACTTTCAGCACCAGAATTAGGACTTAGAGTGTCCCTTCTATAGACTTGTCGGCCTCGCCCTACTCCTCATATTCTTTTGAGAATACCATTTTGCACTTTCTTTGGCGTAGGGACTCATCAACCGTAGTCACATCTTCTTGTTCCGTCACTTGCTGCTCAGCTTGAAGTTTGGCCTCCACTTCTCTTTGTTTGAGGGTTTTGGCCTTCATTTTCCGCCTTTGACGCTGGGGCTGAGTAGGGGCCTCATCTGTTTTGGATTTTGTAGGGCTCTTTCCCTTGGCCTTAGAGGAAGCAGCATTCTGCTTGCGAGAGGAGGCAGTGGCGGTGACTTTCTCTAGGATATTGGATATGGAGACTTTGTCAGAGTAATCGCTGTCATCGAAGTCCACCATGAAGCTATCCTCATCCTTCTTTAAAATGTCCATCGATACTACTATCGGTACACACTTTAGCTTGCGCTTTTGTTGTGCCTTGTTGTAGTTAGTATGTACCTGGTTGTGAACCAGTTTGCTGAAGTGAGACATTTGAAATCTCTTCTTCATAAGCAAACCTGTGTCACCGGACTCCCCTAAAAACTGAGCGATTTCCACTTTCGCCGCCCTCATTAGTTCGATAATGAGGTAACCATAATGATAGACAATACTCAGCTTGGTTAAATGGTGAAGAATTACCACTGGCCAGTTAAGCTTCTTACCCTCTACCATATGGTATAGACCACACACATGTCAAAATAGGTGTACCTAGTCACAGACCTAGTTTTTGGTAGCAACAGCTTTACCACCAGCTCGTGGCACATCCTAGCGGTCCAGCTCATCCCGCTTGCTGCAATCTCCCCTGAAGCATAGTTCAAGGGGAGCTCCCAATCCTCTAGAATGATTACGGAATCTTCGTCACTGGTTTTACAAAGTTGAGACCTGATGTAAACGTTTGAATAGAATGCCCTGATGAGACCTGTGATGGCAGGTCCTTGCATCTTCAGAAAGTAGCTGAGGTGTTGCTGCTTAATGATTCTATGCATGGTCTTATTCCTCAGCAACCCTTCGTAGTCCACTTCATAGACCGGACCAAACGCTACGTTATCTGCCAATCCACCTTAGTGAATAGGGTGCCTTCTTGTAGAGTTAACTTCTCGATCTTTCCCTCAGCATTTACTACGATTTTCATGGAGGTGGTGCTCTTGAGTCTGAAAGTGGTTCTGGTAGTCACTATTTGAGAGAGGATTTGAAAGAGATTGATTAACCGTCTCAGTAAAATGGTGAGTTTTGATAAAAAAACGATTCCTCTTCAAACCCACGTCTTTTTGAAACGAAGAGCTTGAAACCTTGAAACTATTCCTCATGTCGTTACTTTAAAATATAGACGGTGTTATCCACATGTCTTCTCAAGGCTTGAACTTCAACACTTAGCCAAATTTATGAGAATTTCATTTTCCTTCTTCTTCTTCAACATGGATTTGCCATTCCAATTAACTACCTCAAAACACAGAATTGCTCCTTTGGCAATGGCTTTGTGAAAATGTCAGCGCGCTGTTCCTTAGAAGGAATATACTTCAATTTGACATCTCCTCGTAGTAAATGATCCCTAATGAAGTGATGTCTAATGTTGACTTCTTTCATCCTGCCATGCTGAATTGGATTTTTGGATAGGTCAATTGCGCTTTTTTTTATCACACATAACTTTGAGATATCATAATCTATTAGTTGCTGCATAATCTATAGCATTTGTGCTACGCAACTTCCTACTACCATGTACTCAACTTCAGCTGTACTCGGTGCAACAAAAGTTTGCTTCTTACTATACCATGAGACAAGACACTCTCTAAGGAAATGACATCCTACTGTTGTACTTTTCCTATCGAGCTTGTCTCTACCATAATCAGCATTTGTGAATCACCTGGGAGTGAAATCTGAGTTGTTGAGATACCATAGACCTGCTTCAATCGAGCCTCGCAAGTACTTGAGAATTCTCTTCATAGTGGCTAAATGAGATTCTCTCGGATCAGCTTGATACCAAGCGTAGTAGCATGCAACATACTAAATGTCTAGCCTACTAGCGGTGAGATAAAGAAGAGACCCAATTATTCCTTTTTAGAACTTGTTATCCACAGGTTTTCCAGCTTCATCTTTACTCAGGATAGTATCAGTGGCCATATGAGTGGACATTGGCTTCGAATGTTCCATGTCAAATTTCTTCAGGATTTCTCTAGCATACTTAGCTTGATTGATGAAAATTCCATCTCTAGTATGCTTGATTTGAAGACCAAGAAAGAAATTGAGCTCTCCCATTATAGATATTTTGAACTTGATCTTCATCTACTTGCTGAACTCCTTGCAAAACTTCGCATCAGTTGCTCCAAATATGATATCATCAACATATATTTGAACTAGCAACACATCTTACTTTCTTCGCCTGACAAACAGAGTCATATATGCTTTTCCTCTTTCATAGCCTTTGCTGATCAAGAAATTGGTCAGCCTCTCATAACAAGCTCTAGGAGCCTGCTTCATTCCATAGAGAGCTTTCTTCAATTTAAAGACATGCTCAAGATTCTTCATATCTTCAAAACCAGGAGGTTGGCAAACATAAACTTCTTCTTGAATGAATCCATTTAGAAATGCGCTCTTAATATCCATTTGAAATAATTTGAAGTTCATATGAGATGTGAAAGCACACAAGATTTGAATTGCTTCAAGCTGGGCTACAGGAGCTTAAATCTCATCATAATAGACTTCTTCTTGCTGATTGTAGCCTTGCGTAACAAGCCTAGCTTTGTTCCTAACAATAGAGCCATCTTCATCTAGCTTGTTATTGAAAACCCATTTGGTTCCAATGATTGATTTCCCTTTAGGCTTAGGAAATAGATCGCAAACATCATTGCGATTGAACAGATCCAGCTTCTCTTGTATTGTGATCATCCAATAATCATCTCCTTTTGCATCTTCAAACTTCTTGGGTTCGATCAATGATATGAAGTTTGGATGACTCATCATCCTACTGAGCTGACCTCGCATCATCACTGGATTATACACATCATCAACTATGTTATCTAGTTGATGGTTGTAATGGACTTTAATCTCTCTCGGAAGACTCGAATCAACTGCTGGAGGATCAAAATTAGGATGCTAAGGAGGAGGTTGATCTTGGCCATCGTTGAAGTTGATAGAAAGATCCTCATCATCATCTTTGACTTCCTCATCTTTAGTTTCTTGTGCTGGGTTGGGAAGCACAAAGAGTGGCATACTAAGTGGATTAGCTTGTTGGGGTACTCCTTCATCTTCATCAGATGGACGTCTATCTACATTGTTAGTTTCATCAAAATCCACATGCATAGACTCCTATAATAGGCTGGTTCTTTTGACATATATTCTATATGCCCTACTATTAGTTGAGTATCTTAGAAAGATACCTTCATCAGACTAAGGATCAAACTTTCCTAATTACTCCTTGGTGTTAAGAATAAAGCACCTACAGCCAAATGATTTGAGATGACCAATCTTAGGCTTGTGCCCTCTCCAAAGTTCATAGGGTGTCTTCTCAAGAATTGGGCGAATTAAAACCCGATTCATGCTATAATAGGCTATGTTAACAGCTTCTCCCCAAAAGTACTTTGGTAGATTGTTATCACGTAGCATGGATCGAACCATTTCAACTATGGTCCCATTCTTCCTTTCTACAACCCCATTTTGTTGAGTCATATAAGGAGAAGAGAAGTTGTGGTCAATGCCATACTCTGAACAGAATTCTTCGAAATGGAAATTCTTGAATTCACGTCTATGATCAATTCAGATTCTGCTAATTTTAGTTCCTATTTCATTAATTATCCAATTACTGAGCTTGACAAAAGATTCATGTGTCTCGTCTTTGCTACTCAGCAAGACTACCCAAGTGAATCTCGTAAAGTCATCCACAACCACCAACAAAATCTCTTACCAACCATTCTCATTGGCTAAACTAGGCCGAAAAGATCCAGGTGGAAGAGCTCCAACGGTCACTTAGTTACTACTTGATTAATTGACTTAAAAGATTTTAACTTGCTTACCTAGTTGGCAAGCTGAGCATAGTTTATCCTTTTCAAAGCTGATGCTGGGTAACCCCACAACTAATTGCTTTTTGTCCAATTTGGATAGAATGTTCATATTATATATGACCCAACCTTCTGTGCCAAAGCTACAAATTATTTTCCTTAGATACAAGACACACATTAGTGGAGCCAAGGGATAAATCAATCATATATACATTATCGATTCAAGGAGCAAAGAGAATAGTAGAATCACTCTTACAGTTAATTACTGAACATCTTGCTAAGTTGAATGTGACCTTTCTGCCTTTGTCACAAAGCTGGGCTACACTAACCAAGTTGAACTTCAGACCTTTGACTAGAGAAACCTCTTCGATTGAAGGAGAGACACCGATAGTACCACAGCCCATAATCTTGCCTTTCTAGTTATCTCGAAAACTAACACTTCCATTTCTTTTGCACTCCAATGAGATGAACTAGCTTTCATCTCCTATCATATGCCTTGAGCATTCGCTATCCACATACCACATTCTAGAGTCATCAGTGAATCTAAGGCTCACCTACAAAACAGTTATATTTTCTTAAGTACCCATGCTTTCGAGCTGGGTCCTCCCTTGTTAGAAGTGCTTAGGTTATTCTAGCCGTACTCGTTAGAATAACCATTTTATGCCTACACAATACTATTACATGTCCAGCTTTTCCATGAAAACCACACGCCATTTTTGCTTTGGGCTGGCTTGCTTTCTTCTTTTTAGAGGAATTCTTCCTCTTAGAATTGCAAGTTTGGTTATACGGATGTTGACTGTTGGTTGGAGGAGGATCCTGCTTCTTCTTCAAAGCTATTACCTCAGCAGTCAACTCATCTAATTGCTTAGTGAGCTTACTGTTTGAACAGTCTTGATACTCAGCTTTTTCTTGAAGAAAGCGAATAGCAAGAGATAAGGAAGCGATAGTGTCTTCCAAATCTTCGCATCTCCTCACTAACTCTTTGATGTTTTTCATCGACTTGTTAGTCAACTTCATAACATCAAAAAGTGCTTGGGTGAATTCTTTCACAGATAAGAGAATTTTAGAATGTACCTTATCTTTAGGAGCTTTTCCCTTATTGTGCTCAGCTTCAGAGTCAGCAGGAGATTGATCTCTACTAGAGGTAGATGCTGAGCCTTCACCCCTTTGATTTTTATTGGCCATGAGATAGAGGTTGGCTAAATCAATTGCTTCCTCATTAGACGATAATGATTCTTCTGAGTCACTCTATATGGTAGCAAGTGCCTCATTCTTCTTATTGAACCTCTTCTTCAATTTGTCCTTCTTCGTCTTAGGATAGCTGGAGTGAATATGGCCTTTCTCTCCACAGCTAAAGCACTTGATGTCTTTGCTATGTTCCTTCTTGGGTCCTTCTTCAGCTCTACGACGGCGCTGAGTTAACTTGATTTTAGTGGGAAACTTCTTCTTATTAAACTTCCCATCCTTCTTCATGAAGAGTTTGAAATGCCTGGTCAGAAGGGCCATTTACTCATCAAAGTCACAGCAGGTGGACTCATCAGATGAATCATCTTTCAAGATAATGGCTTAGCCCTCTCTTTTCTTACCTTGATTCCTTTTGGAGTCATCATAATACTTCCTCAGAGACATCTCATGAGTCAGCAAGGTGCTTATTAGCTCATCATAACTGTAGGTCTTCAAATTATGAGCCTCCTCAATAGCGCTCTTCTTGGTGTCCCACTCTAAGGTAAAAGTGAGTAAAATCTTCTTGATAAACCCTCTTCAATGAACTCCTTTCCTAATCTCTTCAATTCATTAACAATGTTAATTAACCTAGTATTCATGCTTTGAATACCCTCACTGGTGCACATTGAGAACATCTCATATTCCCTCAGCATGAGATTTATTTTTAACTCTTTGACCTTGTCCATCCCCTCGTAGGTAATCTCTAGCTTTTTCCAGATTTCCTATGTTGTCTCGCATCTTGAGACCTCGTTAAACTCAGTAAGATCTAGCGCACAATGTAAGTAGTTAATCACTGCGGCATTCTCCTTGAGAAGCCTCAGTTCAGCATCATCGTAGTCCTCTAGATCTACTGGGACACGAATTCTGTTCCTCATAATAGTGGGAACTCTAGGGCGAAGCTCGATTACGAGTCAAGCCTGCATGCTTTGCGACTGAATGAAATTCATGCAATTTTTTCAGAACGTTTTGTGATTACCATAAAAAAGAGGTGGCCTAGTAACAGATATTCCCTCCTTTAAGAGAACTGCCTGACCTGAGCCAAATCTATAGTTGTTGTAAGCCATTTATAGATATTGACTCAAAGATGGTTAGTCGATAAGTTGAACAAATACTCTGATACCACTTGTTGGTCCTTAGACAGCTTGTAAAAAACCTCAAAGGGGGGTGAATGCAAATCTTGGTTACTTTTTAAGATTTATAAAAATTTGTTTAACCAAGTTAAGTTTTTATTTGCATGCTGAGTTATGCGTGCTGAGTTGATATAAAAACTTAATAAACTACTTAGCTTCGCTGACACAGTTTATATACAATCTCTTGCTGAGTAATAGACTCAACTAGGATTGGTTTTTCAAGCAAAAACACTTAAAAAATATAGAATGATGAATGAGCTGGACATAGTAAAAGCTAGAGCGAAAGTTTAGAACTTCAACACCTGAATTTATCTTGGTTCGGCCCCGAGCCTATCTCTAGTCCCAGAATACCTTCTTCGATCTTTAATTCACTAGTGTTCATTCCTTACTTAGGTGGAGCAGCATTTACATCGGGTAGAGGCACAGCTTTTACAGAAAGTACCTTTCTTTCTAACTACCACTCAACTCAGTTTGGGTACCCTTCCCAAACTAACACTTAGATTTGCTTAGAAAATGTTAACTGAATTTAATTGATAAAATGTTGAATCCTTACAATGTTAAATCTAAGTATTTGATTCTCTCTATTACAAACATATTTGAAATGGTTGTTTGATGATTGATTCAATTTGGAATTTCTTTAAGCTGGGAGTAATTGCGCAGAGTTTCAGCTCTTAAAGAAATTCGAGGTGATTCACCAAGTTTGAATGTCTGCTTCAGTCTTCTATCTATACTTGAAGATTTGCGAAGTAGCCGTTGCAAACTTTTAATCCTTGAAGTTCTTCAATTTCTCTTCTCTTCATATCTTTTGAATCTTCTTGTTAGAGACAGATTCCAGAACGTTTAGAGATAGAATTTTGAATGTTGAGGCAAGATAAAATTCCATTAATAAAATCTCGTTTACCTTCAAGCAATTTCGTTTGAGAGAGGTGCGTGAGAATGCAACGTGGAATCTTCTGATTGGTTGACATTGGTGACGTTGGCAGAGCCGCGCAGAGACACTGAGAAACGACACATGTTAGAGAATTCCTTTTACCTTGGACTTTTGTGAGGGAATCCTGACATTCCGTACTGAAGCCTTTTATCTTGTGAGGACCACTAGAAATCTTTTTTTAATTTCAACGCTTTTTCACCTGAAAAGCAACAAAAGGATATTCCATCTCTCATAGAAAAAGTTAGTAGCATATGTGTCATTTAATTCTCTAAGTGTCAATGAAATAAGCTTTTAATTAATAAAAGCTAACTCAGCACAACTGAGTTGATATACTTCTAAACTACGTAGTACTCATCATAGACTCAGCTTTTCTTACTCTAGGTCGTAACTTAATTAATTACTCAACAAACTGAGTTGTTTTCCCTTAAACAAACTCAAGTTAGCTTCATTAATTAAGAGTATACTTAGTATTCTGTTAATTTTATTATCCTAGTTAGTTTGCTATTGCCAAAACTTGTAAGTACTGTGAGTTACTATTAACTTGGGTTTTATACAATTAGTTGTGGGTTTACCCAGTATCAGCTTCGAGAAGGATAAACTTTGCTCAGCTTGCCAACTCGGTAAGCAGGTTAAGAAACCTTTTAGGTCAATTAATCAAGTAGTAACTAAGTGACCGTTGGAGCTCCTCCACCTAGATCTTTTCGTTTCTGTTCATCCTATCAGCATGGGTAGTAAGAGATTTTTGTTGGTGGTTGTGGATGAATTCACGAGGTTCACTTGGGTAGTCTTACTGACTAGCAAAGATGAAACATATGAATCTTTTGTCAAACTCAGTAATTGGATAATGAACAAGATACGAACTCAAATCAATAGATACCGAAGTGATCATGGGTGTGAATTCAAGAATTTTCATTTCGAAGAATTCTGTTCAGCCCATGGTATTGACCATAACTTTTCTTCTCTGTATAATCCTCAACAAAATGGGATTGTAAAAAGGAAGAACAGAACCATAGTTGAGATGGCTCGATCCATGTTGAGTGATAACAATCTACCAAAGTACTTTTGGGGAGAAGCTGTTAACACAACTTTTTATATCTTGAATCGGGTTTTAATTTACCAAATTCTTGAGAAGACACACTATGAGCTTTGGAGAGGGTTCAAGCTTAAGATTGGTCATCTTAGATCATTTGGCTGTAGGTGCTTTATTCTTAACACCAAAGAGCAGTTAGGTAAGTTTGATCCAAAGGTTGATGAAGGTATCTTTCTGGGATACTCAACTAACAGCCACACATATAGAATATATGTCAAAAGAATCAGTCTATTAGAGGAGTCTATGCATGTGGATTTCAATGAAACAAACAATGCAGATAAACGTTCATCTAATGAAGATGAAGGAGTATCTCAACTAGAAAATCCACTCAGCATGCCACTCTATGTGCTCCTAAACCCAGCACAAGAACCTGAAGTAGAGAGAATCAAGGAAGACAATGATCTATCGATCAACTTCAACAATGGTGAAGATCAACCTCAGCCTCCACAACCAAGTGTAGATTCTCCAATTGTGGCTTCGAATATGCCAAGAGAGATTAAAATTCATCGCAACCATCAACTTGAAAGCATTGTTGATAATGTCCATAATCTAGTGATAATGTGAGGTTAGCTCAGTAGGATGATGAGCCATCCATCTTTCATCTCATTGATTGAACCTAAGAAGTTTGAAGATGTTGAAGGAGAGGATTATTGGATGATCGTGATGCAAGAGGAGCTAGATTAGTTCAAGCGTAATGATGTTTAAGATCTAGTTCCAAAGCCAAAAGAAAAATCAATCATCGATACCAAATGGGTCTTTAAGAACAAGCTACATGAAGATGACATTATTGTCAAGAACAAGGCCAAGCTTATTGCTCAAGGCTACAATTAGCAAGAATGTATCAATTATGATGAAACTTATGCTCCTGTAGCTTGGCTTGAAGCTAATCGAATCCTATGTGCTTTTGAATCCCATATGAACTTTAAGTTATTTCAAATGGATGTCAAAAGCACATTCCTGAATGGATTCATTCAAGAGGAATTCTATGCTCACCATCCTCTAGGCTTTGAAGAGCTGAAGAACCCTGACCATGTTTTCAAATTGAAGAAAGCTCTCTATGGCTTGAAACAAGCTCCAAGAGCTTGGTGTGAGAGGTTAACCAATTTCCTGATCAGCAAAGGCCATTAAAGAGGGAAAGCATATACGACTCTATTTATTCGGCAAAGAAAAGATGTGTTGCTAGTCCAAATCTATGTTGATGACATCATTTTTGGAGCAACTGATGAGAAGCTGTTGTTCGCCACTTTTCCATTGATAAGTTTAAAAACTATTGGTTCCAAGAACTTGTTCGTGAGACTTGGCTACACACGTTTCGCAAGGCTTATCCTCAAATAATGGTGCCAAAAACTTGTTCAAGAAAAATGTATTTGATGTCAATACCTCTTATTAAATATAAAAATGATGATAACTGCAAGTATACAGTTGCGATGTAGTTTTAAAAGATATCGAACCCACAGGGAAGGAACCAAGTCTAAGGAATAACAAGGAAAGACAAAGTAAAAGAAAATAAAAATAGATTTGAGATTTTTGGATAGGAAGATTAGAATGAAAAGTTGAGTAAATATAGATGTGGAAGATTAAAGGATCTAAATATATAGAATCTTCACTACGAACAAGTATAGCAGAGAAAACATGCAAGTTCAACAAAGATGTTACGACTCACTAAACTAATCTAACAGACTCAGTTCAAAACACTTAGATGTTCAATGATTCGCCGCAGAGCAACACATAAAATAACTTTCCTAAACCTAGCGCAAACAAAATAAGACAATTATGAAAACCTGGACAACATCAATACTATGCTTAGTACGGGTCGCTCTCACATAGCCACATTTAGCAAGTTACCATTCCAAAAAGGTTGGCTCACTAAACAGCATTATATCACAGATCTAGTGATTATACACGATATTGTTAACCCCGAAACTACTCTTAAAATTAACTCCAACTCATATAACTTGATTAACATAAAAGACATAGCACGAAATATGCATTATGACACATAGACATATCATAAACTTTGAAATAGAAAGTATAAGTAGAAAGCAAAGCAAAGCTGTAAGGTATGGAAGTGAAAGCTAAAGTTGATCAAACTGTATCCTGTCTTTAATGGGAGTAGTCAATTCCTGCAATTCTTGCGTCTGCTTTGAATTCGGTCTCAGCCCGTACAGAATCTCCGCTATAATGTTATTCTTTGAGAATATAGAACAAACGAATATTGAAGAATGAAAACTTTTATTGATAAGTGATTTGCTAGTACACTTATACAACAATCGCTCGAGAATATAGAGAAATCTAGTGATCTAAACAAGGATTTAAATCACTTAAACATCTTCTCGATAACACTTAAGAACGTAGCGAATCTATCTACAAACACAGACACACACACACACACTATATGTGACTCTTTATTTGCACTCTAATTCTTCACACATCCAATGCTACAAAATTATGATGGAATGGAGCCCTATTTATAGAGTTCGAAGGGTTGTGTCTATCCAAACGAAGGGTTGTGTCCATTGGTGAAAGATTGCATCTCTTCATCGTTATTGGTTGAGAAGCTTTGATATAATCCACAATGGATAAGCACCTTTTCATGATTGGTTGTCTCTTGATAGGCATCTATTCATTAGTAGTTGATGGTGGTTGATGGCGGTTGATCATGCTTATCTATCAGTTGTTAGTTAAGAAGATAATACCAGAAAACCATCCAAGTCACGACCGCGATAAGCATGTCGCGACCGTGAATCTTTGATTGGCAGACTTCTATTTCTGAAGTAAACAAGTTACAACCGTGAAAGACTTTCACGACCGTGAATCAAGTTTTACTCAGATTTCTTCTTGTAATTTCACTGCTCTTTGACAGTTTCGATCCTAAGCCAAATCTCTATGTTCCACACATCTTTTTGAACCTTTTTCACTCTTTTTTCATAGAATTCCACTTTAGATCATTTTACTCCCAAGATTTACCTAGTATCTGCATTTGCATAAAAAACAACTACATACCACGTGAAATCATTTATATGAAGTATAAAAATGAATAAAACTATAGTGTTTAATGTATAAAATTAATGTGATAATAAGTGTAATAATACACCTATCATACCCCCACACTTAACTTTTGCCTCGTCCTCAAGGTAAATTCGATAAAAGTGTATAAATTCGGTAATCAAGTTCGTACCTTATTTGGCGAAAGACTATTGCAGCGAGTACCACATTCCACGTTGCAAAAGATATCAAGTAGAAGTTCGAAATTTCCCACAAATTAGTAATGTGCAATTTATATAGCTCAGTTGCATACCTTTGTTCTTAATGGAGAGTCAACTGAATTACATCTTCATATAAGCGTTATATGCATACTCGAATATTACCTTCTCTTAAGCATAGTATAAAGCATAAAGGACATAGAAAGAAAACTTTGATTAATTTCTCTCAAGGCATTTTTAGGTAACCTTGGATGCTAAAAACACTCACAATGATTGCATTTTATGCTCCATACCACTCTCCCCTTTTTTCAATGGTTGCATTTTATACTCCATTCCACTCTCTCATTTTTTTTCTTTTAAGCTTATGTTTTTGAAGTACTTTGTACTTTGCACCCATTTTTTGTGCTATGCTTTCTTTTTCTTTTTTCACTCAATGAATGGTTGCAGTTTCCGCTCCGTACCATTCCTCACCTTTTGCATAACTCATTGGTTATCCTCTCTTTCTTTTGATTTTTCACTTAACATCCTTTATTGATCAAATTCAAAGTATCATGGATGTAGTTTCCCTACACTTTAAATACACTCAATACTTATAGGACTTATTCGAGATTTTTATATAAAACTCTTAGTAAGAATATCATTAGATATTACTCCACTTAAACTTATCAGAAGCATTAAACTAAAACTATATAACTTATACTAATTCATGTTGCATCGAAATATAAATCAAAACTTACTTGGAATGTTTCTCTTGAATGTTACTCACCACTCATCCTTGCCAA